>PVIY010034985.1:0-26698 GCA_004026745.1 Myrmecophaga tridactyla
GATTGGTACTGTGTTGACTCTGTAAGTCAATTAGGGGAGAATTGACATCTTAACTGTATTTAGCCTTCCTATCCATGAGCAGGGAATGTCTTTCCACCTATTTAGAGCTCCTTCGATTTCTTTTAGCAATGTTATGTTGTTTTCTGTGTACAAGTCTTTTACGTCCCTAGTTAAATTCATTCCTAAGAATTTGGTTCTTTTAGTTGCTATTTTGAATGGAATATTTTCCTTAACTGACTCCTCAGCTAGGTCATTGCTTGTGTATAGAAATGATTTTTGCACATTAATTTTATATTCTGCCACCTTGCTGAATTTGCTTATTAGCTCAAGTAACTTTGCTGTAGGTTTCTCAGGATCTTCCAAATATAGGATCATATCATCTGCAGATAATGGGAGTTTTACTTCTCCCTTTCCAATTTGGATGCCTTTTATTTCTTTGTCCTGCCTTATTGCTCTAGCTAGAACTTCTAGCACAATGTTGAATAATACTGGTGACAGTGGGCATCTTTGTCTTGTACCTGATCTTAAGGGGAAAGCTTTTAGTCTCTCTCCACTGAGTATGATGCTGGCTATTGGTTTTTCATATATTCCCTTTATCATATTGAGGTAGTTACTTTTGATTCCTCTCTTTTGGAGTGTTTTTATCAGAAAAGATGCGAGTTTTGTCAAATGTTTTTTCAGCATCACTCGAGATGATCATGTGATTGTTTTCCCTTTTGATTTGTTAATGTACAGTATTACATTAATTGATTTTGTTGTGTTGAACCATCCTTGCATTCCTGGTATAAACCTCACTTGGTCATGGTGTATAATTCTTTTAATGTGCTGTTGGGTTCGATTTGCTAATATTTTATTGAGAATTTTTGCTTCTGTGTTCATTAGGGAGATTGGCCTGTAGTTTTTCCTTGCTTATAGCATCTTTATCTGGTTTTGGTATTAAAATGATATTAGCTTCATAAAATGAGTGAGGTAGAGTTCCTTTTTCCTCAATTTTTTGGAAAAGTTTGAGCTGGATTGGTTTAGTTCTTTATGGGATGTTTGATAAAATTCCCCTGTGAAGCCATCTGGCCCTGGGCTTTTCTTTGTAGGAATATTTTTGATGACTGATTGAATCTCTTTACTTGTGACTGCTTTGTTGAGATCTCGTATTTCTTTCTGAGTCAGTGTAGCTTGTTTGTGTGTCTCCAGGAATTTGCCCATTTTATCTATATTGTCTAGTTTGTTGGTATATAGTCGTTCATAGTATTCTCTTATGATTTCTTTTATTTCTTCAGGGTCTGTGGTAATGCACCCCTTCTCATTTCTGATTTTGGTTATTTGCGTCCTCTCTCTTTTTTCTTTGTCATTCCTGCTAGTGGCCCATCAATTTTATTAATTTTCTCAAGGAACCAACTTTTGGTTTTATTGATTCTTTCTGTTGTTCTTTTGTTCTCCCATTCATTTATCTCTGCTTTAGTCTTTCTTATTTCTCTTTTCCTATTTGCTTTGGGGTTAGTTTGCTGTTCTTTCTGAAGTTCCTTCAGGTTTGCTGTTAAGTCCTCGATTTTTGCTCTTTCTTTTTTTTTTTTTTAATGCATGGACAGATACCAGGAATTGAACCCAAGGCTCTGGCATGGCAGTTGAAAATTCTACCACTGAGCCATGGTAGCACCGCTCTCTTTCTTGTTTTTTAATATAGGCGTTTAGGGCAACAAATTTCTCCCTCAGCACAACCCTTGCCACATCCCATAAGTTCTGATAAGTTGTCTTCTCATTTTCATTCATCTCCAGATAACTACCGATTTCTCTAGCAATTTCTTCTTTGACCCACTGGTTGTTTAAGAGTATGTTATTTTATCTCCATATATTTCCAAATGTTCTTGTTCTTTGGTGCTTGTTGAGATCCAGCTTCATCCCATTGTGATCAGAGAAAATGCTACGAATAATTTCAATGTTTTTAAATTTATAAAGACCTGTTTTTTCCCTAACATGATCTATCCTGGAGAATGTTCCATGAGCACTAGAGAAGAATGTATAACCTTATGCTTTGGGGTGCAGTGACATATATATCTGTTAGGTCTAATTCATTTATCAATTTATTTACCTTCTCTATTTCCTTGTTGATCTTCTGTCTGGTTGTTCTATCTATAGAGGAGAGTGCTGTACTGAAGTCTCTTACTATTATTGTTGAAACATCTATTGCTCCCTTCAGTTTGCCAATGTTTGTCTCACTTTGGATTTGGAGCTCCTTGATTGGGAGCATAAACATTTATGATTGTTTTATCTTCTTAGTGAGTTGACCCTTTAATTAACATATAGTGCCCTTCTTTGTCTCTTATGATGTCTTTACATTTAAAGTCTATTTTGTCTGATATTAGTATTCCTTCTTTCTTTTGGTTACAACTTGCATGGAAAATATTTTTCCATTCTTTCACTTTCAATCTATTTGAATCCTTGTGTCTAAGATGAGTCTCTTATAATCAGCGTATAACTGGATTATGTTTCTTAATCCATTCTGCCAATCTTTATCTTTTAATTGGTAAATTTAATCCATTAACATTCAAAGTTATTTTTGAAAAGGTGTTTCTTGATTCCACCATCTTATCCTTTTTATTTTATCTGTCAGGTTTATATATTCTTTTCCCTCTTTCTGTTATTTAAATTACACTTAGTGATACTCTTCAATTCTGTGCCCTCCTCTAGACCTCCCTTTCCTGTCCCTTTTTTTTTTTTCAGCCGGCAGAACTCCTTTTAGTATTTCTTGTAGAGCCAGTCTCTTGTTGACAAATTCTTTCAGGACTTTTTTGCCTGTGAAAACTTTAATCTCTCTGTCAATTTTGAAGGAAAGTTTGGCTGGGTACAGAATTCTTGGCTGGAAGTCTTTCTCTTTCAGGATCTTGAATATATCATACCACTGCCATCTCGCCTCCAGGGTGCTAGTTGAGTATCTGAACTCAGTCTTCATTTGATTTCTCTTGTATGTAGTAGATTGTTTTTCTCTTGCTGTTTTCAGGGTTTTCTGCTTCTCTTCAACGTTTGACAGACTGATTAGTATGTGCTTTGGGGAAGGCCTATTTGGTTTTATTCTGTTTGGAGTTCTTTGGGCTTCTTTGACTTATATATTTATGTCCTTCATGAGGGTTGGGAAGTTTTCCGCCATTATATCCTCAACTGCTCTTCCTAGCCCTTTACTCCTTTCTTCTTCTTCTGGGAAACCAATGATTCTTATATTTGTGCACTTCGTTTTGTCTGTCATTTCCCTGAGTTCCCATTCAATTTTTTACATCTTTTTTGCCATTTGGTGTTTTGAGTCTTTGAAGTCAATTATTCTGTTCTCTATATCACTGCTTCTTTCTTCTGACTCTTCAGATCTAGTGTGCCTCTAGAATGTTTTTCTTTGTTCAACAGAGTCCTTAATCCCTGTGATTTCCACTATTTTTCTATATATTTCAAATTCTTCTTTGTCTTCTTCTACTGTCTTCTCGATATCCTTTATGTCATTTGTTATCCCACTTATTTTATTAAGTAGAGTTGATGAACATCTTTGATTAGCTGTTCCAACATCTGTGTCTCCTCTGGTGTCTATTTCGGTCATTAGGCAGGGGTAAATCTGTCTGCATTGTGAGATGCTTAATGATCTTCTGCTGTCTTTGTCGCATGTAAATATCTTAATTGATTTACTTTGGGAGTTGATTTCTTTTAGTAGTCTAAGGCCTTGTGTTTGCAGGATGGTTGTACAGCAGGGAGCAGGGCACAGAGTGGAGCCCTCAATACAGTGATTTGTTTCAATGCAGATATGGGTGCAGGTTGGGGATGTTGCACTGATGCTTGTGAACGTCGATGCCCAACGGTCAGGGAGGATGTAGCTGTGTGGGTGCACCAGTCTGGGGGGCATGACCATGGTGTATGCTAGTCTAAGGCATGGGGCCCTTTGTGCATATGCGTAGAGCAGTGATAGCAGGTTGGTGTTAAGTCTTCGTGGGCTGGGGGCAGATTTAACCCAACTGTACACGTCGGCACTTCTCAGAGCTAGGAAGTAAGGGTGAGGGTTGTGCACATGGTGTGGTTCTAGGACTCCTGTAAAATGCAGTTTCCAGAGCTGAATGACCTGATTGGGGGCCTGTGCACATGCGTGCACCTGGGAGTGCCATAAATGGATGCGCTGAGCTCAGGGAGGGCGGGGTGAGGCTGTGTGACACTATGGGCAGGTGCATGGGTAGCCTAAGTATGGAGGTTAGTGCCCGCAACCCTTATGCACTGGCAATAGCATGCAGGGAACAGGGAGAGGGAGATAGTGCTTGGGAGGGGTGCAGGACATGTGGGTTGGGCTGCACTTGAGGTGCAGGTGTGGGGCAGGTACATGCACTCGCAGCTGGTGGGGTGGGGGTACTTGGAGCACAGGGAATGTGGGTGGGTGACAAGATTCAGGTGCCTGGGGTGTGGGGTGAGTCTCTGGTCACGGGGCTGTGCTGTGAGGGTAGCGTGCCCAAGGAAAGTGGGCTCATTTACTTCCTCATCCCATGTTCCCATCCATGCACCCCCACAGGCTCCATGCCCTGTGCCAGGCTCCACCTTTCTGCCTCTCAGTTCCTCAGACTCTGCAACCAGCACTGCCACAGAAATATGGTACGCTTTGTGAATTTGCATGTCATCCTTGTGCAGTGGCCATGCTAATCTTCTCTGTATTGTTCCAATTTTAGTATATGTGCTTCTGAAACAAATACTTCCCCACATTTCTGAAAGACAGTTTTGACACATATAGAATTCTTAAGTGGCAATTTTTTGCTTTCAACACTAAGTATGTCATCCCACTGGTTCACCGTGATTTCCATAATTTAGAAATTAGCACTTAATCTTATTGAGGCTCCAATGTACATGACATGTTGATACTCTCATTTGGTTTTTATCGTTGGCACTTGACATTTTGATTAAAATATGCTATAGTGTGGTTCTCTTTGGGCTTACCCTGTTTGGCATTTGTTGAACATTTTAGATGTGTGTATTCATGTGTTTTATTAAATTTAGGAAGTTTTCAGCCCTTTTTTTAAAAAATATTCTCTCTGCACCTTTCTTCTCCTTCTAGAACTCCCACAATGTGTGTGTATTAATATGCCTGATGGTCTCCTAGGCTCTGTTCATTTTTCTTCCTTCTGCTCTTCAGACTGGATTATTTCAATTGTCTTGTCTTCAAGTTCACTGGTTCTTTATTATTCAAGTTACAATCTGCTGTTCAACCATTATGAAATTTTAAATTTCTGTTTTTGTGGTTTTCTGCCCTATTTGGTCCCATTTCTCTATTAGTATTCTCTTTGTGTTCACCTACCATTTTCTGTGATTTCCTTAAATTCTTTGTCCATGTTTTTCTTTAGCTCTTTGATCAATTTTAGGACCATTTTTTAAAAAGTGTTTTTCTCGTATATATGATCCTCATCACTGATGGTTTCTAAGGCTTTAATCTTCTTTGCCTGGGCCAGGGTTTCCTGTTTTTTTTTTTGGTTCATTTGTTGTTATTGTTTGTTCGTGTGTTTTATAATCTTTTGTTTAAACCTGGACATTTTGAAATTTTAATGTCAATGTAATTGACTTTAAAATATTAATTTTATATCAATTGAATTGATATTAAATTCCATTGACATTAAATGGAATGTCAATGGAATTATCAATGGAATTGAGACACTGTGGCATCTGTTCCTTAAGCTTATATCCAGCTAGTATTATGACAGAGCTTTCCTTGAATTCTGGGAACTAACAAAAAATAGAGAAGGAAGAAAAGAAACACATTTGCCAGTCCTTGTGAATTGACCTGTGCCAACGCACTCCTTTCTAAGCTTACCCGTACAGTGAGCTTAGAGAATATCCAGGTCTCCGTTGTCCTTTCTGCATATATACCTCCCTTGTCCTGTCTGCATATATACCCTAGGAATTCCTCCATTTACACATATGTGAATTTGACCCTTCCCTAGGAAACAATTTCTTCATGGTCCTGGGCACTGCATTGCATGTAGTACAGCCAGCACTCCATTGCCCCATCCTGCCTTATGACTGCTCTCCCTCAGTGTTCTGTAGGATCTGTGAGCTCCCTTTTACAAACAGGGCAAGTTCTTGGATAGTGAGTCTCTCAGCCACCACTGGACAGATTGGGCCAGACTTACAGGCTCCCAGTATGGACACGAGGATTATACTGCTCTCTGAACTGGGACCAGGGTTCCACATTGGGTGTGTGGGACAGCTCTGTGCTGAGCTGGTGAGTGGTGGGAGAGACACCAGCCTGGCTCCTGAGATCTTACTACTTTTACGTAGGCTTTTCTTGATTTGGAGCTTGCCCTGTTACTACAGTCCTTTAACTATTTTCTGGGGCTTTGAGAAAGATATTTCTGTCAGTTATTTCTCGGTTGTTCAAAGCTTCTGTAGGGGGATGGAGTCCTGAAACTTCTCACTCTATCATTGGACCATGTCTTTTTTTTTTTTTTTTTTTTTCTTACATGGGCAGGCACTGGGAAGGACCATGTCTTTATTTTTTAAAAATATTCAATATAGATGTCTAGGTTAATATTTTCTTTTGGCACTTAAAAGTATGGCTCCTTTTTCTTCTGCCTTGCATAGTTTCTGATGAGAAATTATTGTTTAATCTTTGTTTCTTTCTATATAATATTTTTTTCTCAGCTGCCTTTACAATTCTTTTTATCATCGATCTCCAGGAGTTTGATTATGATGGATTTGGGTTTGGTTTGGTTTCTTCTTCTTCTTTTTTTTTTTTTTTTTTTTTTTTTTTTTTTTTTTTTTTTTTTTTTTTTTTTTTTTGCTTATAGTTTATTGAGCTTCTTGAATCTGTGGGTTTATAGTTTTCATCAAATGTAGAAAATTTTCATTCATTATTTTTCATATATATATATACATTCTCTCCTTTTTCAGTACACTGTATTAGGCTGTGTTGTGTTGGTCATTGAAAGTCTCTTCATTTTTTCAGCCTTTTTCTCTCTGTACTTCATTTTGCATAGTTTTGATTGTGTATCTTCCGGGTCAGTAATATCTTCTTCTGTAGTATGTCATCTGTTGTTAATCCTACCTGGTGGAATTTTCACGTCAGATATTGTAGTTTTCATCTCTAGAAGTTTCATCTTGATTCTTGTTTATATATTCTATTTTTCTCCTCACAATGTTAATTTTTCCTTTAAATACTAAGAGATAGTTATAATAGTTGTTTAAAATGTCTAATTTCACAGTTTCTATTATTTCTTGGTCTCCTTGTAGAAAACTAACTTTTTACCTGATTATGGATCACATTTTCATGATTTTTGTTGTGTCTTATAATTTTTTTTTACTGCATGCTGAACATTGTGTTACTTCCTTTCCTGCACTTTGTGGCAGTTATCTGTGGCTTAGTTTGATCTTTTAGGGACTTTTAAAGATGGCTATAGAATAGCCTTTATTCTAGGTATAGTTTAGTTCCATTATTCAGATGTGGCTCTTTTGAGTTCACTATTGAATGACCCAAATGGTTGACGTATACTCTTCACTTAGCTCATGGAAATTTGAATGATTCTCAGACTTGCTTATCTATGGGAACCAATTGCTCAGCTGCCTAGTTGCTCTATTGTTCTATCTTATACATTTTGACTCTACAGTTTGCATCTTAATGTTCAATCAAAGGCACAAACAGACCTTAATCTGGAATTCAGGATTTATTTTTCTGTGTAGTTTCCTCCTATTTAGAAATCTGCCCTGTCCTTTTAGCCGCCTCAGATTTCTGATATCTGATCTTTGTCACCACATCTTAGTGAAATAGAGATTTGTCTGGCATCCTCATCTTTCTCCACAGTCCAGAATGTGCCTCCCAAAGGAAAGTGAGGGTGATTTTATGGCTCATTTAATTTCTTTCAGGTTTTATTAGCCTATGCGTCTGGTTGTCCAGTATGTGAATATTTTTTTCATATATTCTGTCTAGTTTCCCGATGTTTAACATGGGAGAGTAATTCTGTTTCCTATTATTTTATCATAGCCAGAAGTAAAACTCTCTACCCACTTAAAAAAATATCCACCATGCAGACATAGTTAATTCTCTTTTTTATTATTTTCCTCAATACTGGCACCCTAGCCCCATCAAGCTCTCCCAGCATAATGTTCCTGATCTGGGTAACTATCCTCTTGAGAAGCACGTTGAGAAGACTCAAAGAAATAAGATCTAGAGTATAAGTGGAAGAATTGGCTTTTAATAGAAGGAGAGACACCCACCCTATTGTATCTGTAGAAAAAAAAGGGGGTTATATTAGGGCAGATAATGGTAGAATAGGAAACATTTGAGATAGTCATTGTACAGGGTAGGGAGATAAATTAACAATAGAAATATTATTGGAATACTGAGCAGATATTAATTTATGGGAATACTAATTTGCCTTAATGCATTTGACTGCCCAGATGTATGCACTGAAAAGTGGATTCACTGAGTTATGCAGTGATTGGGGTTTTGCTATATATGTTAGACAGAAAGACAAAGGATGATAGAATACAAACGAGTATTATTCCTTTAATTTGCCATTGAATCTAACCTAGATTAAAAGGGAAGTGATGAAGGGAGGTGGCTAATGGACTGGGTGATCAATGAATAGTCACAGTTTTGTGGTTGTACGAAATACCTGAAATGATAGTTATCAGTCTTCAGAGAGCATGGTATCTAAATCAGTGGTTTTGAATTTGTAGCAAGTTCAAGAGATAACAAATTCCAGAGTTTAAGTATAGAATAAAATTGAATAGAGGTAATGAGAAGTCAGGGAAATGTAAGGACAGTATTTTTAGATAGGTTGTCCATATTATCTTTCAGGTTACCCAGAATAATAGTAGGTGTTAGAGTGAGATAAAAACTGTGAGCCAATTACATGTGGCTGAGAACCAGTATAATTACATATCTACTTATATTTGCAGAGAGTGGTGTTTCCAAGGTGTGTAACATGATCTAGTGTTTCGAGTGCCATTGGCTATTTAAATTAATTAAAATGAAATTAAGAGCTCACTTCCTTAGTCATTCTGGCTATATTTCAGGTGTTTAATAGCTACATGTGGGCAGCACAGGCATAGGACATTTCTGTCATCACAGAGATCCTTTATTGGACAGTACTAATCTAGATGCCAGGTATCATTTGAAGTCTCTTGGCCTGCAGTAGACCCACTGGGCATAAAAACAGAAATTTGCTTTCAGTATTCTTTCAGGTAAGTAGTAATTTTTATAGCCCAAGGACAAAGGAAAGCCCAAGGAAGAAATCCCTCTTGTTGATCTTGAACTAATGGAACCAGTTGAACATTTTATAAAATTGTCTAGAAATTCTAAGTGAGTGAAAGGAATACCCTTTGAAGACAGAAACCATAGTTGAATCAAGTACACCTCTTTATATTGGGAACTGTTGGGGGCGGAATATAGAAATTGTAGTATGGAAAAAAATGGAACAAGTGAAAGGCTTTTTTTGTTTTCTTTCTTTTTTTCCCGTCCCCCATTCTGTTTTTGAATGGGATCCCATTCTTCTATATCCTTGACCTGGTCTGTAATATATTTAGGGTTACTGTATCTCTGAGGCAGTTTTATTAGGCAGCATTTTTTTCTTCATATGGTGTAATTTATAAGGTAATGAAAATAACATATCTAGTTAATTTTATTTTATATTTCTTGACTCCAGGTAAGCTTGGATTTATATTTAGTAACTGTTTGTACTTATTGTTTTGTCTTGTATCCTGTCATATATTTTGGAGACCTCAGTTTCTGTTTGGTGATAGGCATCCCAGGTTGCTGGGTGAGAAAAAAAATGATTAAAATAAATAGAATTTTTTTGTGAGGAATTCAATTTGAAGGAGCTAATATACAAATTTGTATCTTAAAGTGTGTTGTTGCTACTACCAACACTTGACGTATGAGGCACTGGTGTAGAGATCAGGTAGTTTGTGGTGAAGAAATGGATATCAGAGTTGAAAAGATAGAGGTTTTGTTTTACACCGGCAAAACATTTGGAAAAAAACTTGCAGTTTTGAAGAATTAGAAGGCAGATCACATACTTACTAAGCCTATAGTTTTAGGTGAAGTGGTTTGAAAGAATCAATGATAATATGTATTGGCTGTAACGCTCTGCTTTCTATAAGACATTAAAAGAAAGAGAAAGGCTCAGAAAAGAATTATGTGTCTTGTGAGCCTAAATGAAAGAGATGAGAGGGAGTCTAGGAATCTGGGACCTGGAAGGAGGCCATTGTGACTTAGCCCGATGGCAAAAACAAACTAAGGGTGGGCCTTCTTTTTCATATCTTTTATTTCAGATGATCTCAAGGTAACCACCATTAAATTCAAGTACACACACTGTGCTTGTATTCACACTCATACACCTCTACATAGATGTATGGAAACAGGAAAACTGTCTTGAAGGTAACCTCTAAGAGAGAATCTTGGTGTGTTTATTGGCATATGGCACTAACTGGAATCAAACAGACTAGAAGCCTATTAACTTTTTTTTTTAATGTTGTTTTATTAGAGAAGGACAAAGGAAAGTGCAAGGAAAAAAATCCCTCTTGTTGATCTTGAATTTGTGGGTTTACAGAACAATTATGCATAAAATACAGGATTCCCATAAAACAGTCTGTTTATTAACACCTAGCATTGGTGTGATACATTTGTTACAATTTATGATAGCACATTTTAAAAACTGTACTAATAACTATGTAGTCATGGCTTAATTTAGGTTCACTGTGTAATACAGTTTTATGGATTAAAAATGTTTATTCTATTATCATGTATACAATGTAACATTTCCCCTTTTAACCCTATATGTATTTTTTCTACAAATATATGTATTTCAGTGCTGTTGATTATGTTTACAATGTTGTGCTACCATCACCACCATCCATTACAAAAACATTTACATTGTTCCAAATAGGAACTCTGTACATTTTAAACCTTAACCTCCTATTCCTTAAACCCACCCAGTCCCAGGTGATCTATATTGTAGATTCTCACTCCATGTATTTACTTATTGTAATTATTTTGTATAAGTGAGATCACACAATATTTGTCCTTTTGTGTCTGGCATATTTCGCTCAACATGATGTCTTCAAGGTTCATCCATGCTGTGGCATATAGCAGAACTGCATTCCTTTTTGAGGCTGAATACTATTCCATTATATGTTATTTTGGTTTGCTAATGATGCTGGAATACAATATACCAGAAATGGGTTGGCTTTTACAATGGGATTTAATTTACAGTTCTTAGGCCATAAAAAATGTCCAACTCAAGGCATCAATAGGACAATATCTGGACTCTGAAGACAGGCTGCTAGCATTTGGGACATCTCTGTCATATGGGAAGGCACATGGGTGGCATCTGCTGATCCTTCTTTCTCAGGTTTCATTGCTTCCAGCTTCTGGTTTCAGTGGCTTTCTTTAAACTTCTCTGGGGCTTTTTTCAGTGAGCATCTCTTAACTTCTGTGTCTCTTATCATCTGTAGATGATTTATCCTTTTATAAAAGACTCCAGTAAGCAGATTAAAACCCACCATAAATGAGAGGGGTCACATCTCAATTGAAACAACCTGTATTAGTTTGTTAGAGCTGCTGGATGCAATAAATCAGAAATATAACAACTTTTTTTTTTAAGAACAACTTTTAAAAGAGGAATTTATTAAGTTGCAAGTTTACAGTTCTAAGGCTATAAAAATGTCTAAACTAAGCCATCCAGGTAATGATACCTTGATTGAAGGAAGGACCAGTGATGTTTGGGGTTTCTTTGTCAGCTGGGGAAGCACGTGGCGACATCTGCCTTTTTCTCCCTTCAAAAGGCTACTCTGGGAGCACTTTCCTTCTGCATCTCCAAACACTCTTGTCTGTGTCAGCTGTGGAGCTTTATCTAAAATGGCTCCCTCTTAAAGGACTCCAGTAAACAACTCCATGGTGAATGAGTGAGACATATCTCCATGGAAACCACCTAATCAATAGGTCAATTAATTTTGGGTGGGTCACATCTTCAAAAAGATCCCACCCAACAATATTGAATCAATATTAACATGATTTGTTTGGGGTACACAACAGTTTCAAACAGGCATATAACCTGATCAAAAGGTCCCATCTATAATAGGTTTGAACCACAAGAATGCATTAAAAAATATGAACTTTTCTGGGGTACATAACAGCTTCAAACTGCCACTTATGTATATACCACATTTTGTTTATCCATTCCTCAGTTGATGGACACTTGAGTTGCTTCCATCTTTTGGCAATTGTGAATAATGACACTATGAACATTAGTGAGCAGATATCTGTTTGTGTTCCTGCTTTCAATTCTTTTGGGTAGATACCTAGAAGTGGCAATTCTATACTTAGCTTCCTAAGGAGTTGCCAAACTGTCTTCCGCAGCATTTGTCTATTTTTCATTGCCACCAGCAATGAATTAGTATTCCTATTTCTCCACATCTTCTCAAAGTTGTAACTTTGTGTTTCTTTTCAGATCTTTTCTTATTCTTTTGCATGTATTTGTATATATTCATAAAATATGTTAATGTTGTTTGCATGTATTTTAACACATACATATTGTCTTACATTTTTTTTTTTTTGCTTCAGAACATGGGCTAGAGATCTATCCATTCATCTTTTTAATATATGTACAGACTTCAGTGCTGTAAACAAGTCTTTGTTTATTTAGCTATTCCTATTATGGTGAGCATTAGGTTGTGTCAGGTTTTTGTTTTATTTTCATTTTTTGTAATATCATAGATTGGAGTAAGGAGACTGAATTCCTGGCAGTGCTGTGGTAGGTCTGCTCTTGGTGCATGCTGTAAACTCACATTTTAAGTGAATTTAATTAAATAATAGGATCACTATTTGCATTTCATATAAAATTAAATAAGAAGTTAGTATATGTAAATTTTTTGGTAGGGCCTGTGATTTGCAGTTTCAATAAGTAGAAGACCTTGGGAATGCTGTGGCTCTTGGCACTTGTGGGATTCCATTTAAAGGGATGATTTTCCTTGTTAATCTGTTCTGTCAGTTACAGAGAGATACTGGAAAATAAAGCATCTGAAATAATTGCTCACTGATCTCCCACAATATTTTTGGGACATGTTAGCTGGTAACATCTTAGGACTGGAATTATCTGAAAATCCTATCCATTGTCCCAAAGTGCATTGATTTCTCCTGGTTAGTCTGTGATCATGATGTGATGACATACTTCTTTATGTATATTTGATATTTGCATACCCTTAGAATATATTTGATGTATAATCTGTTAAAAAGGAAAAAAACACATAGCTCATAGGCTAATGGGAAGGGTACAGGAGTAAATTAGACTCCTACAAATAAAAATTTAGGAAAGGATGGTGATTTATGACTTGTAAACAAACGAAGGGAACATTAGAGAAACTGAAGATGGTGGCTTTCCTGAAATGATGTTGCTTATATAAAAAGAGATTTTTTTTTCATTTTTATTTATCCATAGTATATTTGAGTTTAAGAATGGACGAATCATTTAGGGTTAGAATAAATCTATATCTATAGTTGGCCTTAATTTTTCCTGGGAAGATTAGGTATCTATAAAATTATTATTATTATTATTATTATTTATTTTTTTTTTTTTTACATGGGTAGGCTCTGGGAATCAAACCTGGGTCTCCAGCCTGGCAGGCGAGAATTCTGCTACTGAGCCACCATTGTACCACCCTAAATTTTTATAACTTTTAATTATATCTGAAACACATTTGATGTGCTTATTATTTATAGGAAATTTTAAAATATTTTATATTTATGGGTCATTTAATAAAGCAAAGAATATTTTTGTAACGTTCAAAAAGTCATTTTTAATTGATCTTTCTTAAAAAATAAATTCTGGTCATGTAATTAATTAATGCATATGTTTGAGCCTTTACAATGTAGAAAGTATCACACTTCATTTTGAGGAGAGTATATATTGAATTTAAAGAAAAGGAATACTTAATCCTAATGGCTTGTGGATTTTGATATTACAGTAGATGAGAGCTTCTGGAACTGAATTACAAAATCTTACATTCTCTGAATCGTCACAATTTTGCAATTCTGTCCTTGAATCCAGACATTGTTGAAACACTGGCTTGGGAGAAAAATGAAAATTTATTCACAGCATGTCTCCCAGTATTTCCTTTGTCTAACCCTGACCCGGTTCTTATTTAGATGCCCTTTTTCATCATCGTTTTGTCAGCTGCTTACTTTTACTATCTTGTCTTTTACCTCATGAAGCTGTTAGCATTCTCTCAGGGTCTCAAAGACTTCTGTCTTTGACTGGCTCCCCGTATTACTCATTGCATTCTTGCAGCTGCTGTGACTTTTGTTTTCTGTTTTCTAAACTTAATTATGCTAGGACTGCGTATGGGAAAGCAGGCATTAGAAGAATAAACAATATATTTTTCAAATTTCAAGTGGAATAATGTGCAAAGATACTTTGGAGTCATTGTAGCAATTGTGGGAAAAAAGGGTCACATTTTATGAATATTTACCTTCTTTTGATTTAAAAAATGTCTTAACCTTTAGCATTGGTAAAATTCCTTTCCATACACTGAGGGGTACAGAATATGAATCTATGAAGTCATTAATTGACTTGATTTTGAATAGCCATATATTTTCTAGTAAACATTTAAACAAAAGATCCCCAAGATTCATTTTCTTCAAAAAATCTAAGCATATTTAGTTGATAAACCCTGGTTATAATAATAAACATCCATCACATAGCCATTTTTATGAAGTAGGATGTGGTGGTTAGATTTAGATGTCAACTTGACCAGGTGAAGTTGCCTAGTTCTGTTACTGTGGACATGAGCCAATGGTACATGAAGCTCATCTGTTGCTGATTACATCTGCAGTCAGCTAGGAGGCGTGCCTGCTGTAATGAATGATGTTTGACTTAATTGGCTGGTGCTTAAATGAGAGAGCTCAATGTAGCACAGCCCAAGCAGCTCAGCATACCTCATCTCAGCACTCGCAGCTCAGCCCAGTCCTTTGGAGATGCAGAAAGGAATCACCCTGGGGAAAGTTGTTGGAACCCAGAGGCCTGGAGAGAAGGCCAGCAGAGATCACCCTGTGCCTTCCCACGTAACAAAGAACCTCATTTGAAAGTTAACTGCCTTTCCTCTGAAGAACTAACAAAATAAATCCCCTTTTGTTAAAAGCCAGTCCTTCTCTGGTGTGTTGCAGTCTGGCAGCTAGCAAACTTAGAATGTAGGATTATTAATGTCATTACATAATTTAAAAGTCTTATTTTTTATTTTAATCCTATATATTTTTATCTTCTCAATGCCTTGTACCATTGAGACCTATAAGATAGTCAGCTGTATTTCAAGATCAGAGAAAAAAAAATTAAGAATGCAATAGCTCTCAGATCACTTTTTAAAAATAAAAATCAAACTGACAGGATCCAAGCTAGAATCTAGGAGATTCATATGGAGTTGTCCTTCCCATTTTTGTTAGACTGAACAACAGAAAATATGTAATAAATAAAATGTTTACCTTTTCTGTCTTATTTATTATGACATAATTTCCATTTTTCATATCTATGTTTTTATATTTAATTTTAAAAGAACTTTTCCATGTTGAAATTTGTCTTCAATGAATAGTAATTTCAAATTAGACTTATCATATTTCTTAATTGAGTACTAACCTTTGATTAGATTATATTTTGAAAATTACTTAAGATAATTTGATACAGTTCAACTTACTGTTTAAATTTTTTTACAAATACTTTAATTATATATATATTTTTTATTTAGCATGATCACTATAGAAAAAATTAAAAACAAAGTGCTTCAATTCACATGATCTCATGTGTCTGAATTTACAAAGCCTATGTGTGAGCTAATGTAGATTCGAATTGTGACTGTCACACTTTTTTGTGTAATTAAGAAAAATTTTTACTTAAGTAGCTGAACAGAGCAAAGTTTATGTAGAAAGTTAGCTAATCTCTATTGTGCAAACTCTTTAAGAAACAAATATTCATTTTTAATTCGGAACCTTTTTTCTAATTCTTTACTGTTGTCTATTCCTGGAATTATCATCATGCTTGGATTTTAATGGTTCTTTCCAATTTACTTTGACAGCCTCTAGTGGTGTGGTCAAAGCGCCCTCTGGATTAGAGCATGGCTCACAGTACTATTATGAGATAGCTTTTGTTAAAATGATTCCTTTCCTGTTGGGTTGTCAGACTCAGATGATGGTGATTCATTTATTATACTTAAGGAAGTAGTATTAATTAAGGAGATTTATGTTTCTCCTTCCTTGTCTTAATCTCCCAAGTTTTTCTTCACATGGTTTAGAAGCAGAAAATAAAAAAGAATCAACCCCAGATTTTTCTCTTCTTCCATTTTTGACTGAATTTCATCAAGACTACTTTTCCAATGCACGGCACTAGAAATAGAATGTATTGATTTGCCCTGTATTTGTAGAATTCAGATTGCTAAAGACCCCTCTTTAAAACACGAATCATATAAATGATAACTAAAAATACAGAAGTGGAGTAGATAAGACTAGACAATAGGTAGATTGATGTTCTAGCAGTAGTTGAAAGAATGTTACTTTGATGATGTAGCCTGGGTGGTAATGTGGCTGTCACATCTTTGAAGTCTCATGAGGATTTTAAATCATATTAATAATAATGTAGCCACGATGAACTAGATGTTTATATAAATTCTCTGTAATCCTTATATTTGCCTGGAAAGATAGATACAAAAATAAATATAATTGATAAATATATAATAACTTAAGGATCAGCCCTGAGAATTTTGCCCTGAGTCACATATTAATAGGTTTTAGAGTAGAGTTTGAATTCAGGATCTGTCCAACTTCGTAGCCCACTCTCTTTCCAATATAGCATTTATTTTCAGGGTTTGGGGCATTTAATTTTTCTTCTGAATGAGAGATTTTTTAAAGAGAAAATTGGTTAAAATATTTAGAAATAGAAATTGGAATAATTTCAGAAACATCTTAAATATAGCTATTAGCTATTAAGCTCTCATATGACTTAATCAAGAAGGCATTTGTAATTTAATCTACTTTAAGTTCAGTTCTGTATATGTGGTAAGAGAACACCAAAATGAGGCAGTTGCTGAGCCTCAGGAGAATTAACATTTTTGCCTTATGAAATCATACTCTGTAGATTCTTCAAAATTCAATTTCATTTCCTTATTTCCTTTTTTTTTTTTTTTTTCATTTTTCTCCTCCTCCTCTGTCTGGGACATCCATTACTCTGTTAGAAGTTGAATATCCTGGCTTTATCCTCTATGTCTTTTCTATTTTCTGTCTGTCTTATTTAGATTCTGAGAGAGCCTGCAAGTTTTCTTTTTCAATCTTTCTATTGAAATGTTTTCTATACTAGTCATATTTTTAATTTTAGCAATTGCTTTTAATTTTGTGGCTCTCTTTTCATAGCTTCCTGCTTTTTTAGCAAATAATTGCTGTATCTTCTTAAAGTATAGTTTTTAATTGTTGATGAAAAAATCAAAAAATGATTTTTCAAGTTCTCTTCTGCTCTTTGAGTTCTCTTTCTTCTGAGGTCTTTATATTTCTTCTGTTTGCTTATTCTGATACTTCTTCATGTTGGACCTCTGTGGAAGATTGTTTTTTGAAAATGGCCACAACAGTATTTCCAGTCTCACAAATGCTTCCAGTACCTTGCCATTCCCATGCAAGAGGTGGGGTCTCTTTCTCTGCTTTCAAAATTGGGTGGACCCTTGTAAATTTCCTGATGGTTAGAATGAAGAATAAATAACACAGCACAACTTTCAAGGCTAGGTCATTAAAGGCCAATCTTCTTCTACCTGGTCTTTGTCTCTGTCTCTGTCTCTCTCTCTCTCAGGGCTCTCTTGATGTTCCATTGGAACCTAGTCACCATACCGTGAGGAAGCCCAGGTTGCATGGTAAACTATGTATGGATGTTTCAGCTAACATTTCCAGCTAAGGTCTCACACAACCAGCCAACATCAACTGCCAGACACACATGTTAGTGAACCTTTAAAGGATTTCATACTCTAGGCTTCACTCTTCCGCTGAGGTTACAGAAATCAGAGAAACAAGACTGGTAGTTCTTGCTATGCGGTCCTAATTCCAGATGTGCAGAATCTGTGAGCGTAATAAATGTTTTATATCACTACATTTTGGAGAATTTGTTATGTAGCCCTAGTGACTAGAATGGAGGCTTCCCTCAAATTTATTATACGCTTTGTTTTCTCCTTTATATTTAAGATTGAGAAACAGGAAAATGTAAGTAGACTTAGTTTTATAAAAACTTGTACGTAGGCAAGACTTGGTGACTAGTTAGCTTTCCTTTAGGGTCAAGGGGCTATGAGCTTGCAGTTAGGCCCAAGTGACCTCCAAATGAAGTGTGCTGGTCTTTTCTCTATGACACTCATGCCTAGCTGCCTGCTTTTTCCTAAAGAACTCATTCAATTTTTGCGTGGTTTTAGCTTGTTTTCATTGTAGATAAATGTTTCTTTATAGTGGGTTCTGCATTGTTGGGGGAGGGGGATAAGGGTGTAGTTAGTCAATCGGAGTATAGACTTTCAATTAATCTCTGTTTTCTGCAACTTGAATTACTCTATTGTACCTTGTGTTTTCACATCTTGAGTCTCTTGTGGGTTGTATGGCACTGTTCCTCTTTTCTTATACAGATCTTCCACATGTACTCTAGGCTGAAGGCTGAAGCATCCTCTCCTCCACTTCATAGTCAGCAATTTCTGCCTTTCATGCATATGTTTTTTAAAATCCTTCTGTTGATGACACTTCTCCCTGTATTTTATTGTTGTTCATTGATGTTTTTTCCTAAAATGGAGTTTGGTGGAGGGAAAGTATCATCTTGAACTAGCTTTGGGTATTCTTGAATATGTTGCCCTATTTCCACAGAAATCTTCCATTTCATTCAAGTTTGCAAATGTTTCATTTACATCAAGGGGTAAAATAGAGCTTCCTTTGTAGTTACTAGAAGTTTCCACGTAGGTGAAATTATCATCTTTTTCTTAATTTTGTGTATTTGTACTTTTAATCTAATTAAGAAGTTTTGCTCCTTTTATGTGGAGTAGGGCCACTTGGGCTCAAAGACCTTGTTGGTTTTGATTGGTTTGTTGTAACTGAACAAGCTTTTCAGCTTCTAAGGTATCCTTTTATTGTGCCTGAACAATAAGAGAATTCTTCATACCTGACCAGCTTCCCTCTGGGTCAGAATGAGGTAAAAGGACTATTTGTTATTTCTTATAAGCCGTTTTTTTTTTTTTTTTTTCATTTGAGGTGAGGACCTTTCTTTCTTAGAAATTTTCAATAGTAAGATTTAATGACAATAAAAGATTTAATGACCACAGGATATGGGAATAGAGGAGAATAAAAGATGAATTAAGATTTTACTCTACAAGGATAATAGTACCAGTAACACAAAGGAATGGTTAGGATAGGGAAATTAGTTTGGAGAAAGCAAGAAAATTATTCAAATTTTGGTTTTGTTTAATTTTAATTGATCATAACTTTGATTGTGGAAACATGTGGTTGGTTATTGCCATAAACTGTTAAAGATATAAGGAGTAGATGAAACATCATAAAGGTATGAGGAAAAGAGCAGACAACAATAGGAAAGATACAAATTTAGAAGACAGAAGGAAGAAAAAGGAGGTAGAAAGAAAGAAAAACAGGTCCTAGAAAATTCAGATGTTAAAGATATTCAATGATAATGCCCAGAAATATTATACGGTTAGTTTGAATCTATATTGAAAATTTTGTTTAAAATATGTCTGCATATTATATATGCTTTGATATAGATCCAGGAACTCTTTAAAAGAAGACAGTTTTGAAAGGAAAGACCTATTCAACAAATAACTATTCAGTATTTACTCTGCGTCAGATACTGTGGCCAGCACTGGTGTTTCAAAAATGCATAAAACACAGTGTCTGCCCTGAAGCATATCTGCATTGATTAGGGAAACAAATATGTGTACACCTATATGTAATACAGAGTAGTGAGTGCCATCATAGAGATAGAGGGTACAAGAAAAGCCTGAGTGGTATTGGTAAAAAAACTGTAGATTGGCAGAGGGTGGTTAATTTTCACGTTGAAAATATTTTTCTATATGACAATATTTATATTTTCTGAAAATATGTCAGAAAATTAATGTCTTTTGATTAGAAAACAGTAATTACCAAGTTTTATGCATCCTTAGTTCATTTGCGAGCTTTCTCCTTCTTGATTCGCATATGGGAGAGGCTGGAGCTGGCACATTGGCATGTTGAGTCCTGCCTCTGCTAGGAGTTAGGGACAATGGTAGGAGCAGAGGCCAGATTTTATGTGGCAAAGAAAGCAACCATTGTTATTGAGTGCTTACTATGTGTCCAGCTCTCTGATAGAAACTTCAAATATATTACCACATTTAATCCCCCATACAACCTATAATTTAGGAAGCACAATTTCCTTTTCACAGATTAGGAAATTAAAACTCAGGGATGTTACTAACAACCAAGTTTCCTCAACTAGTAAATATTAAAGTGGAATTTGTATATAGAGCTAGATCTGTTGGCCCTAAAATCCTCAGTCTTATTAAATTTGGTGTGTGAATGGGGAATGAAAGTAGTTGACAGAGATTTTCACCTTTGAGGAATTTAGGAAGGACAGAAAGAAAAGATAATACATGATAAATTGAAGGAATATTATGGTAAAGTGATGTTTAAAGAAATTGAACCACTAAATATGCTTGAAAGTAAAAGCCATAATTCTGAAAATGCATGAAGATGGGATAAGAGATATAAAGAAAAATGTGATGATTTGGTATTGCTGATATAAAGAGTCGGACATGAAAGTTCGATACTAGTTTTAATGATCTAAAGGGTCTGTATGTTTTCTTTTTACTGGGAAGACTGCAAAATTTGCTGTAGAAATGATTCATGTTATGTATGTTAAATAAAACTATGTGTTATAATGGTAGTAAATATCAAAGAAGAGTAAGACTGGAAAAACCTGTGGAAATCATTAAGGATAATACTTAAAATTATCTGTCGTCATTAGCATAGAAGTTGGCTTGTTGTGATTTGACTAGGTTGATGGTCTTCTACCAGTGATACAATTAGCAGTACCCAGAAAAAGCCTTGTTGGAATGCTGCATGGGATAGTTTTCATATTTTCATAAGTTCCTAAGGAAGTAATTGAATGTCCAGTTTAAACCAAATATCCTAGCAGGAAAGTAGTTTTTGTTTGTTTGTTTCTATGATAGTGAAAAGGAGTTCTGAGAATTAAGACATGAAAGATCTAGATGATCTCTCAATTTTTACTTCAGTTTTAAATGTTTCAGATAAGTTTTAACTAGTGGTTTTATAAATGACCTTACGTTTAATTCATACTTTTCCAGTGGCAGAAGAAAGCAGGAACATTGATTTTCTAATTTGTGTTTTGCTGCTTATTAGAAGGAAAACACATTTAAGAAGAGACTTCCCCTCAAACAAAACAAATACCCAAAGCAACTTCTTGGCCTTTTCAATCAATTCCAATGATAGCAAAGTCCCTACTATATGGGAAGTTCAGACATTGAGAGAGAAGTTTTTTTATTTAATGTAATTCTTTTTTTTATATGCAGCAATGCACCGAAAATTTTAACCGTAATGTCAAAAAGGAGGCAGGAAAATTTTTCTCTCTCTGAAATACTGATTCTCTACCCATAATTAGAAGCAGAAAATGAGAGGGCAATTGGTATTGTACATGTTTATAATTCCATAGAGACAACTTTGAAAAACTGTATTTAGGAATTTTACAGATATTAAACATAGAAACTCTGTTGAGGCATTTCTTTACATTTCTTTAAACTTGGATGATTCTGTATATTGTAAATGAATTCCTTTCAGCCATTTAGCGATTTTTGCTTCTTTTTTTCTCTTTTAAGGTCATATCTTAATGTCATATCTTAAGGTCATATCTAATGATCACAAAACAACATTTTACAAGTGCTTTTTAGAAATGTTAGCCACTTCAAAGATCAAATGGAACTGAAACTAGAAGTTTTAGATTATGTAAAAGAAAAGAGCTATATTAGGAATTTCTTTTAGTGTTTAACAATCAAAACTATACTTGGCACTTTCTTAATCTTCTATTTCTATTAACTTATGAAGCCTGGGACTGGAGGCTTAATGGTATTATTTCTACATTGTAATTATACTAATAAACACTTTTGTCCATGACCCTGGAATTTATAGTGCAGTAGGAAAGATTTATTGACTTATGCTTTGGAAGAAAAGTGGGATTATTGCATAAGTAGATTGCAGGTTAAGCACATGTACTTGCATACCATTTATTCCAGATAGTTTTGAGCTTTAACTTGTCTTTAGGATCTTACTCAAAAATAGAGAAGATTTTTGTTAAATCCAGATCCCTTAGAGATCTTTGTTATATTATTGAGTCAACAACAAAGTAACTACTTTACCTTGAAAAGTACAAAAGGAATCAATAGGCCTACAAAACTGCCTTTTCAAAAAATATTTGAAATCATATTTTTCCTAGTAGCCTGAATATCAATGTGTGTGACTTTTCTTTGTTCTTTTGTTTTTGTGGCAAAATTAAAGTTCCTCATAGTTAGAAGGGGTTTGGGTATTTTGGTCTTACTTTCTCTTTTGTCCCCTAACCTGACCTCCCATTTGTTTGTCATGTTTTTTTGGAAAGAAATGCTACTTAGAAGGAATGTTCATAGGGTGTCTTTATTGACATCCTTATAAACTTTTACCATGATGTCCTTTTCCTTTCACCAGAGTTTAAGTCAAACATTTAAAAAAAAACTTTTGGTTGTGAAATGCCATAGATAGGGCAGGAAATCTACAATGGGTATTCAAATGTTGAATCCACTTCTCAGTGACATACAAATATAAGTCAAATCCTTTTCTCCTTTAATTTAGCCTTTTAAGCTGTGTTTACATTTGATCTGTTGGTTTTTAGTGCTCCATCCTTAAACGAAGTGATATTTTAGTCTGAAATGTATATTTTAGTGGTTTAGTTTTATTTTCAGACAAGATTTTCTGTATATAAACCTCCACTGTGGAGGCTTCAAGGACTATACATTTTGTTAGCTTTTCTCTTTGCATTTGATAAAAATAGCTACAATTAATTTTCTTGGCATTCTGCTAAGTAATTTGCAGATAATTTCTCATCTAAACTCTAAAATAATTTCTGAAATAAGCATTATTATCCATAATTTTCAGATGAGGAAGTCAAGGCACAGAGAATTTAACTTGCCTCAGGTGGCAGAGCTAATAATAACTGGTAGAGCCAGGAACTACCCCAGATATGTTTATTTATGATGAAAATAGTAAGATTTTTTTCTATTAGAAGAATTATCTCCTTTGAATATACTATAAAAATAACTGAAATTGTATAATGATTGGTTTAATTACAAATATTTCACAGTTAACTATGAGAACACTTTTATTCATGGTTACAGTAGGCCCATTTAAAAATTAATAGACAGTACAAAAAACTTAAAGGACTAACCAAAACTTAGATACACCCTTGCAAAAGTAGAAACTCTCTGAATATCTTTATTTTGGTTTTACTAATCAGAAACCCAGTGATGAATTTGTTTCAGAAATATTAAATTTAATTGGCAATTATAGTAACCAACTTTAGAATATTACATTTATAATGAAATGAGCACAAATTTAAATGTCTCAGACTTTTGGGGGACTTATTTAATTATATATTCATATTTCTAGCATGATTAGGTGGCATCATTTAATTCATTTTAGACGTAATTTTACCCCTTTGTGAGGCTATGTATTCTAAATCTCTAAATCATTATACCTTCTTGTTTGTAAGAAACATTTATTAATATGCTTAAGTTTTATGTGGACATTCAGAAATATTGTATTGGTACATCACTATTTCAGAAGACACAATATTTACTAATTATAAGGAATTTCATTTTGTTGTAGTACTTTTCACAATTAAGGAGTTACCCAATGAATATGATTTTGTAGTACTTTGATATCCTTATGGCATGCTGGCAAGTGTTATGTTCTATTTCCTTATTCTAGAAAAAATTTGTAGGGTAACATTAAAATCTATAAAATTAAATGCCTGAAAGTGTTAAGTGTGAAACATATTTGTCAATTTTGTCTTCTGGTATTAAAAACCTGGCTAAATGCCTCAATAGGAATGTATATGTTCTTTACAAAGGTTGTTGTTAAGAATATCAATAAGGAAAATGCTATGATAGATGAAACAGAAAGCACCTTTATAGTAGTTTTAAAAATCTTATGTCAGGAGTAAAGTCAGAATATCAAAGCAAACCAGAATCATCAAGAGCACTTCTGTGATGGAAACAAATTCATATGTTTTTCTGATCTGAGTCCTGTGACACAGAACAGATTGAGAGTTCTTGTGAAATTTAGAAAATTATTTGTCTGCAAAAATGTGGATTTAGGGTTTCTATGTCGTATCATGGTTAAAAGTCATAAAAGGAGGCAACTTTAATTAGTGGGGAATTGGACAAAATCCCGAGTCAGATGGATATGTATTATGATGTGACTATTAGCTTCATAAGTAGAAATATTGAGGCCCTTAATGTTAATTGTCTGGAAAGGAAATAGATTGTTTAAACCTTTTTTCCCCAAAGGGTTAAATAAAGATACTGATCAAGTTTAACCACAGATATTACACACACTTATATACATATAACACTATTTGAAAAGAGGTTATGTAACTGAGTAATTGCCTATCCTTGTTTAGTAAAGTGGTCTTTAATATTTTTTATCAATTTCAATTACTAATATCATGACATCCTCTAGGTAAATTTAAGATAAGATTTTGTGATCAAACTTAATCTTATGAAATTCTCAATTGCATTTCTCCATTGAAGCATATTATTTGTATTAAAAAAAAGAAAAATATAAGAAATTGCTAAAAGAAATCACAGAAGACCTAAATAAATGGAAGGGCATGCTGTGTTCATGGATTAGAAGACTAAATATAGTTAAGATGTCAGTTCTACCTAAATTGATTTACAGATTCAATGCAATATCAATTAAAATTCCAAAAACTTACTTTTCAGAACTAGAAAAACCAATAACCAAATTGATCTGGAAGGGCAGGTGCCCTGAATAGCTAAAAATATCCTGAGAAAGAAAAATGAAGTCGGTGGTCTCACTCTACCTGTCTTAGGAAGCCGTAGTGGTCTAAGCAGCCTGGTACTGGCATAAAGATAGATGTACTGACCAATGGAATCAACTAGAGTGTTCAGATATAGACCCTCTCCTCTATGGACAATTGACCTTTGATAAGGCAGCCAAGCCAACTCACCTGGAACAGAACAGTCTCTTCAATAAATGGTGCCTAGAGACCTGGATATCCACATGCAAAAGAATGAAAGAGGATCCAAATCTCACACCCTATACAAAAATTAACTCAAAATGGATAAAAGACCTAAACATTAGATCTAAGACCATAAAACTTTTTAAAGAAAATGTAAGGAAATATCTTATAAATCTTATAATAGGAGGCAGTTTCCTAGATTTTACATCTAAAGCATGAGCATTGAAGAAAGAAAGAAAGAAAGAAATGGGAACTACTCAAAATTAAACACTTTTGTGCATCAAAGAACTTTATCAAGAAAGTAAAAAGATAGCCTACACAATGGAAGACAATATTTGAAAACAATATATCAGATAAAGGTCTAGTATCCAAAATATGTTAGGAGATTGCTCAACTCAACAACACAAAGACAAACAATCCAATTACAAAATGGACGAAAGATATGAACAGGCGCTTCTCAGAAGAGGAAATACAAATGGCCAAAAGGCGCATGAAAAGATGCTCAACTTCCCTGGCTGTTGGGGAAATGCAAATCAAAACCACAATGAGATATCATCTCACACCCACCAGAATGGCCATTATCAGTAAAACAGAAAATGGCAAGTGCTGGAGAGGATGTGGAGAAAGAGGCACTTTTTTCTCTGTTGGTTAATCCACTGTTGGTGGGAATGTCAAATATTACACCACTGTTGAAGGCAGTTTGGTGGTTCCTCAGGAAGCTAAGTATAGAATTGCCATGTGATCTGGCAATACCATTGGTAGGTATCTACCCAGAGGACATGAGGGCAAGGACACAAATTGACATTTGTACACCAGTGTTTACAGCAGCATTATTTGCAGTTGCCAAGAGGTGGAAACAGCCCAAATATCCATCAACAGACGAGTGGCTAAACAAACTCTGGTATGTACTTATGATAGAATATTATGCAGCTGTAAGACAGAATAAAGTTATGAAATATGTAACAACATGGATGGACCTTGAGGACATTATACTGAGTGAGATTAGCCAGAAACAAAAGGGCAAATACTGTATGGTCTCACTGATATGAACTAACTTTAGTCAATGAACTTTGAGAATTTCAGCTAAGGACAGAGACCATCAGGACATAGAAATAAAGTTGATATTGGGTAATTGGAGCTGAAGGGATACAGATTGTGCAACAGGACTGATTATAAAAATTCAGAAGTAGATAGCACAATACTACCTAACTGTAATACAATAATGTTAGTACACTGAATGAAGCTGAATGTGAGAATGATAGAGGGAGGAGGCCTGGGGGCACAAATGAAATCAGAAGGAAAGATAGACAATAAAGACTGAGATGGTATAATCTAGGAATGCCTAGAGTGTACAATGATAGTGACTAAATGTACAATTAAAAAATTGTTTTTGCATGAGGAAGAACAAAGGAATGTCAATA
>PVIY010034986.1:0-26696 GCA_004026745.1 Myrmecophaga tridactyla
CAATCCTTGGGGTTCCTTGGTTTGCATCTCTGCCTCCAATCACATGACAGTCTTTCTCTCCTTGTGTCTGCTTTTCTGATTTCCACTGACTTTTGGCATCTGGCTCCCCTGATTGACTCTGTCCAAATTTCTTCTGCTTATGAAGGACTCCAGTAATAAGAAGTAAGGCTACAGAGAATAAAAATGTATTTGCAAAGTCCCCTTAGGGGACTGGAGAGAAGGCAGGAGAAATTAAGATTCCCCTTCTGGGGAATTCTGATATTCTCGCATGCAGTGGAGACAACAAATTCAATTGGCTGAGCCCTTGATTTGGGGGCTCATCCCTATGAAACTTATTCCTGCAAAGAAGAAGCTAAGCCTACTTAAAATTATGCCTAAGAGTCACTCCCTGAGAACCTCTTTTGTTGCTCAGATGTGGCCTCTCTCTCTAAGCCAACTCAGCAGGTGAACCCACTGCCCTGCCCCCTACGTGGGACATGATTCCCAGGGGTGGAAATCTCCTGGCAATGTGGGACAAGACTCCCGGGGATGAGCTAGGACCCGACACAATGGGATTGGGAAAAACTTCTTGATGAAAAGGGGGAAGAGAGAAATGAGACAAAATAAAGTTTCAGTGGCTGAGAGATTTCCAACAGAGTTGAGAGGTTATCCTGGAGGTTATTCTTATGCATTATATAGATATCCCTTTTTAGTTTACGTTGTATTGGAGTGGCTGGAGAAAAGTACCTGAAACTGTTGAACTGTATTTCAATAGCCTTAACTCTTGAAGGCTAATGTATAATCATACAGCTTTTACAATGTGACTGTGAAAACCTGATACTCCCTTTATCCAGGGTATGGACAGATGAGTAAAAAAATAAGGACAAATAAATAAATGATGGGGCGAGGGGATAAAGGGTAAAAATAATTGGGTAGATTGCAATACTAGTGGTCAATGAGAGGGAGGGGCAAGGGGTTTGAGATGTATGTGCGTTTTTTCTTTTTTTCTATTTATTTTTCTGGAGTGATGCACATGTTCTAAAAATGATCATGGCGAGGAGTACACAGCTATGTGATGATATTGTGAGCCATTGACTGTATACTGTGGACAAACTGCATGTACATGAAGATATCTCAATATAAAAAATAAACCAAAAAAAAGAGCTAATTAAGGGCCACCCTGGCAGCAGCCCCAACCACACCTCCCTGGGCACTGACCATGGACTCCACAGCTGGTGGCTGTGTTCTCAGCCATGCCAGTCTGCCCGCTACCCCTCACCGAGTGGCTGGCCCATGCTCTCGGCCACTAGGACGCTTAGTCAGCTCTTCCACAGCCTCTTTCCTGGCCTGAGGATGGGTGTTTCCACTTCTAAGATCCTCAGCGCTCAGGAAGCCTTACCCAGCCTTAAAGAGTCGATACCAGTAGCGGCCAAACAACATGTCAATGGCAACAGAACAGTTGAACCTTTCCCAGAGGGCACACAGATGGCTCTGTTAGGAATGGGCTGTATCTGGGGGGCTGAAAGGAAAATCTGGATCCTGAAAGGAATGTGTTCAACTCAAGTTGGTTTTGCAGAAGGCTGAACTTCCAATCCTATTTTAAAGAAGTCTGTTGAGGAAGAACTGGCCATGTGGATGTGATCTGAGCTGTGCACCAGCCAGGACACATCAGCTTTGAGGAACTTCTCAAGGTCTTCCGGGAGAATCAGGATCTGACACAAGGCTTGATGTGACAAGGCAGTGACCGGGACACTTAGCACTGCTCGGCCATCTGTCTGACCTCTGCCAAGGGAGGGGAGGCGATACTGAGGATCACAGAAAACTACCAGGAGAGAAACCAGAGTTAGTAGTATTCATCTGTACTTTTGGAAGCCAAAGTCCTGTGGTCTCAAAGAAAATAGTCTGTACCAGACCCTTTCGCAACACAGGGGCATTAAAGCCCAGACAGAATCCACACTGTTCCCACACACATCCATCACACAGTCCAAAGTGAAAGACTAATATTAGGTTAACAATGAAAATGCACTTATCACAGTAGTATTTGAAAATGCTTACATAAGACATTTCATGTGGATAGCACATTTTCAGTTCTTACAGCCCTTTCGTATTTTCATCTCAGTTGATTCTCTCAGCAGCCCAGTTGGATTGGCAGCACTCTCACATCGACTTTACGATGGGGAAGCCAAGGTTCAGAAAGGCCATGGAAATTACCCAAAGTCACACAGCTGGGAAGAGGTAGAGTCGGGCTCCTCAACCAGGACATTTTCATGCCTTCCATTCCTCTCAATAACGAACTATGGCTTTTTCTTTCTAGTCTTTGCCCTAGCAAGTTGTATCCATTTCTTTATAAATATTTCAGTCAGTGAGGCATTAAGAGGCACAAATTTGAGTTGACTTGTCCATTTTCTATCTGATATTGTAATGGCAATTTTCCTGAATTGAATTCAGATTTCTTTCAATATTGTCCATACTTATTGATTGTAAAACAATGATCTGTAATTACAAAATAAATTCAGTTAAAGAAAAAAAGTATTTAAAGCCAACGCTGTTTCAGTTGGTCCACATCTTAACTAAAAACATCTTCAAAGGTCCTATTTAATGGTGGTGATTAAGACCATGCTTTGTTGGGGTACACAGTTCAATCTACCACGCTCCCCATTCCAACACCACCACTACCCACCCCTGGTAACCTCTGTTCTGTTTTCATCTCAATGATTTTGCCTATTCTAGACAACTCACATAAGTGGAATCATACAATATTTTCCTTAGGTGTAGTATTTTTCTTTTGTGTCTGGCTTATTTTACCCAACAGGACATCTTCAAGGTTCATCCATGTTTTAGCATCTATCAGAACTTCATTCTTTTTTTGGCTGAATAATATTTCGTTTTATGTATACACCACATTTTATTTAGCCATTCATCTGTTGATGGACACTCAGGTCGCTTCCATCCTTTGGCAATTGTGAATAATGCTGGTATGTATATTGGTGCACAGATATCTGTCCAAGTCCCTGTTTTCAGTTCTTTTGAGTATATACCTAGACCTGGAATTGTCAGGTGTTTTAGTTTCCCATGCTGCTTAAGCAAATAACATGAAATGAGTCAGGTTAAACAATGAAAATTTATTCAGTCAAGGTTTGAGGCTGGGAAAAAGTCCAAACCAAGGCATCTTAAAGCAATGCTTTCTTGCAAAAGACCATGGCATTCCGGGACTAGCTGTTAGTCACGTGGCAAGGCACACATGGCAGCGTCTCCTGGTCTCTCCCTTCTCTTCCAGGTTCCATTGATGCTCAGCTTCTCGCCTCCTATAGCTCTCTCTCTATCTCTGTCTGAATTCATTCCACTTAAAAAAGAGTCTAGTAAGAGGATTAACACCTATTGGGCTGAGCCACAACTTAACTGAAGTAGCCTCATAAAAATTTCCTACTTACAATGGATCCACAGGAATGGATTAAATTTAAGAAGATGCTTTTCCAGGGTACATACAGCTTCAAACCACCAACCAGGCCACATGATCATTCTATGCTTACCTTTATGAGGAACTGCCAAACTGTTTTTCCATAGTGGCTGCATGATTTTACATTCAATGAGAAGGATTTTGACTGTATGGGAGAGAGAGCTAAGTATTAACATTCAAATCCACAACTTTCCTCTTTCTTCAAGATTTTTTCTCCTCCTTTCCTTTGTGCCCAGCCCAGAGAGATGAGTAGTGGCAATAACTTCAGTGGAGGATAGTTCATTTGCAGACAAGAAACACATTTCAGAAAATCAGGGCTGTACCCAGGACAGGAGATAACAAATAGTTGTTATTTTAATGAAATAATGGAAGGATTTCAACTGTGGTGGACAGGCTTGATTTGAGAGGAATATTAAGAACTGTTTAAAAGCTTAGACTTTGGCTTCAGATCGAGATTTGGGTTCTAGCTCTATTGCACGCTTGCTGTGGGGTCTCTTATTTAGCCTCTGTGAAACTCGGTTTTGTTCCTTCATGTTCAAATCATTAGTGAAAAAAATTAAGATAAAGGTAGCAAATCAGACCCTGAGCATCTGTTTTGGGTAAGAAGTATGCTGCTGATGTTCTTTGGAGTTACTGTATGCATTTCGAAGATCCAGTCTGCTCAGTTAGGTCAGACTAAGTTGATACAATTACCTCTTTTCCTCTGCTTCCCTAATTTTTTCCCCTGGATTTTTTCTAAGTTTTTGCTTCAAGTGAATTTGCATGTGTTCTATGTTGCATAGAAGTAGAAAAGCCTTGTGCAGAGTGAATCAAGGGAATCACTGAGTGTCAGGACAATGATCAGCAGTCAACTTTGTGTCTGGGTGCTAGAAGTCTGAAAATTTGTAAAACCATTGGGAAACTTTTGTGAAAGATCTTTGAGAAAGTAAGCAATATAGAACCTTTAGGCAATGTCTAAATGATATTCTAGTTTAAAGCTATAGATCTTTAAAGCAAATGTGACATTTTTTTATTGCAAATCAAGGTGGCTTATAAAATAAAGGGAGTTTATTGACTAAACTGGTAACTTGAAATCTTGAGATAATGATTACAGGTGAGGCTTGATCCAGCACACTTGAGCTTACAGATTTGTACATTAAGAAAAAAACGTAAGCAAATGCCTGTTTCTCATGTAATCTTTTTTCCCTGTTGGCAAATCACAATAATCAGGAAGGATTTTAGCACTTGCTGATTTTGCACCTTCATTCTGATGTAGGTGTGACACTTGCAGACAAGTAACTCAAGGCCAACAACAAATGAATGGAGGGTCTAAACAGTTCTCTAAACAGAGAAATATTTTTGGTGTCTCTCTGGCCAGGCTCTTCTTTGAGGGTGCTGTGGGCTCCAGCAGAAATAGTTCTGCATTCTTTGGTTTCTGTTAATGCCTCCCCTGACCCCAATTGACTCTGTCCTTTTACTGATATTAATATTTTTTAAGTGTTTAGGTGAATCATGCATACCTTAAAAGGAAAACCATGGATTTAAGCCTTGACGTGAAAGAGGGAGCCTGGTCTACAGTGACAACGGAAGACTGTGCTGGAAGGAATCCTATGGAGTGAGCTGCAGCAACTTGGCAAGACTCAGCTCCTGGACTGCTGTAAGTCCTTCCTGCTTCACCCATTTGGTAAGACTCTCAGGGTGTGCTAGATCTCCAGCCCAAATCATAGCTCTCAAGATTAGCAGTTTCTATAACTTAATGGGAAGAAATGGAAGATTTCTAACTGTCCAAGTTTCAGTTAGAGCTTGGAGAAGATTTCAGTAATGGGATTGAAAGTAAGGAGACATTAACCAGAGCAAAGATGCATAATCAGATTTTCCAGTATTTGAAATTGCTCTGGGGGAGGAGTTCACTTATTCAACAAATATTTATTGGAGGCCCACTATGTGCCAGATCCTGGGATACAGTGATAAAGATGGAAATGGCTCTGTCCATTTGGAGTTTATAGTCTGGCATGGAGGAGAGAGGCAACGATCAAATGATTGTGTAATTCCACTTATAATAAGTGCTATGAATTAAAAATAAGGCACACGTAGGCACTAAGAAAGTTTTAAGTGAATTTTGTAGATTAGATGTGTAGATAAATTCCCAGTATAGAACACCTTAATATGGTGGGTAAAATATAAAACATATTTGTTTTGTCAGTTTTATTAAGGTAGAATTTATATACAATGAAACCCACTGATTATAATGGTTCAATCTTATGAATGCTGATATATCTATAGAATCACCTAACCACCACAATCATGATTTAGCACATTTTCATCACCCAAAAAGTTTCTTGTGTCCCTTTGCAGTTGCTCCCCTCTCCCAGCCCCTTATCTCTTGGCAATTTTTTAAAATAATCAAATAGAGGGGATATATTTTGAGAGGATAGTGGCAGCAGTGTAATTTTTTAGTTTCACCATGTCACCACATAAAACGTAAAACTAGGGAAGACCAAAACACCCACAGACAACATTTACAAACATTAGGTGACAGGTAGTCCATCAACTCCAAAATACAAGCAGATAAGAGAAAACCACCAATACCCACAAGAACTTCAAGTTAGAAGGAACTGTGCAAGCGAAAGACAAGTGAAGTAACAGGGTATCAGATGGGTCAACAATTGGAGACCCCCAGTAGCCAACAGTTCTTCATTGACAAGCATGGCAGGCATGGAACTAGAAGGGTTTTTGACCACTCAAATAACGGGTGTACACCACAGACCGTGTGTACCCATCTTTATGGAAGCAGCAGGGAAATCTAGCACCACTGATCTCCAAAACTGATTTCCCAGTGATTCCTTCCAGGACAGGGTTCCTCAGTGAGGAGAAATTGTAGGTATAGAATCAATATAAAGTAGGTCAGGAACAACAGACAACAATGGAAAGGGACAGTTCAGATAAAAGTGGGGAAAAGGAAACAAAGCAGGAAATCTCAGTTCTCATATATTTTAAGTCATGGAAAGAAAAAGAATGTATGAAAACAGAAAAGCTAATCTGCCTTTTAAGTGCTCAAGAAAATAAATTTAATATAAAATGAATAGAAAAATGCTGATGTTTTAATTCCATACAAAGTTCTTATAAGAAAAAAGAGAGAGAGAGAATAAACAAGAGAGAAACAATCCTACAGACTGTGAACACATACCAGAAAGATATACCATGTTTTGATCAAAACGAGCAAAAAGAGGTTAAGCAAATGATATGGTGTGAGAAAACAACATTAATTAGAGTTAGACAAACACAGAAATAACATAATAGAGATGCCCCCCACCCAAAAAAGAAGGTGAAATGGAAGAAACTTTAAAAAATCAACATGAATTGAAGAGAGTTAAAAGGATTTGAGAGAAAGTGACAAATACTGAAGACAAAGACAATCCAACATATGGATAATAAGAGTTCCTAAACAGGTGGGGAGAGGCAGGGAACAGAACAAATCCTAAAAACCATAATTTAAAGAAACATTCCTAAAAGAAATATATATATATAATACTTGAAATTATATTGAAAAGGCATACTGCACATGTGAGAATATTAAACAAAAACAACTAACACCAAGACAATTTCTAGCAAAATCACTGGACTTTAAAAGCTAAAGAAAAAGCATCCTTTGGGAATCTAGGAACAATTAGCAAGTGACTTACAAGGAAAAGAAAATCAGATTGTTAATCAGACTTTTGACAGCAATGCTTATTGCCTGAAAAAAACAAATTAATATATTTAAGATTCCCAAAGAAAGTTAATATGAGCCAAGGATTTTGTATCCAGCAATACTGACTTTCAAGTATAAAAGGCCAAACACTGTACTCAACATGTAAAAAGTCAGGGGATGTTGTTCTGAATGGCCATTCTGTTGTTGGTATACATATTCTTGTTTTAAGGAATTTCCTTGCAAATAAATATAAATGTCACATGCTTAAAATCACATGCTTCATAGCAGATTCAGGATACAAAAGGTGGATTTACAAAACATAAATTAGATGGTTCTTCTTGACTTAAAAAAAGGTCTTATTGCTTTTTGGCAAAATTTTCTCCTATGCTTTCTTTTAGATAAACCATTTCCCTAGAACAGAGAAGTATTAGTTGCTTTAAGAAAATTGGATGCGTATGAACTTTTCAGAAATACATTTATGAATGTTAAAAAAGATAGCTTTGTATGTATGTTTGTGTCTACTTAAAGATTGATTAATAGCATATTATTATAATGTGCATAGTAAAAATCTCATTAATCCAAATACACCGCTGATTTTTAACTTTTAATAACTCAGTTATGGAATATACAATTTGTGGTGATAAGAAACCAATATGGGGTATGTGTGTGTTTGTATGGATATGTGAGCATGCAATTTCTTATGCTTTGCACCCAAGTTCATAAAGCTGTTTCATTTTACCTTTGCTACCTACATGTGGTTGGATGTGTATATTTCCATACCCAAAAGTAACAAAGTGGCACGATGAACATTTACATTTTTAACAAATATAGACAGTCTCATCCACCCGTCCCCTTATCCTCACCCAAACCATCACCTAAATTAATATGTTAAATTTTGTAAACATATATTCATCATGCCTGATGGTGCAAGGCTCTGTTGGGGACAATTCTTGAGTTTTTGTGCATGAGATCATCCATAATCAAGTATTGTTCTCACAACGTCTCCCCTCTGCCCAAATATTTATTGGCCTCATCTCACCCTTACCGTGAGCAGGTTAGTGTTCAGTCCGTGCAAAATAACTTTTGAAAATGGTCTCTTGAGCAGAATGCTGCAGAAAATTAGAATTAAAATTATAATTTAGAATTCATTCTAAACCCAAACCACAACTCCCTTGGTACGAGAGTGAGCCATGAGGTCCCCAGAGGCCCGCAGTGTCTCCTAACCCCACCCATGCGCGCAGGCTTCACCCCCCACCCCAAAATACCGCGCCCTTCCTGTTCCTGCCCAACCACCCTAGTGGATCTCTTTGAATCTGTGATTTAAAACAACCATTCACTGATCTCCTCCCAACGCCTAATGTGGTTGCGGCTGTCTGGGTGACAGCGTGTCCGAAGGGAGGTCGGGCTCCCGAGTTTCCACGGAAACTACTCCCTGCAGAGGCAGGTGCCACGCGCCTGGCAACAGCGACGAGCCCTGGGGACCAGGCGGGGCTTGCCGGCGCTCTCCATCAGTCTGTTATACCTTTATCTATAAACACTACTACTGCGGGAGATTTTGTTTTGATCTTCCACTTGCAAAAAAGACCCACTCTTTCCTTCCGGCTTGATAAAATCCAGCCGCTCTCGAGGAGCCGCCGGCGCTTTGGAAATGACCCAGGTGGAGGAGGAACTCCAAACGAGCCCCCCCAGACTGTAAGGTTCGGTTTTGCAAAAGTCCTCTGGACAGACGGGAGCGTTTGGTGCGCGGGATTAAAAACGTGAGGGAAGCACAATTAGATGATCTGCGTGTGCCCAGGAGAGCCCGTAAATGCCCGGAAACCAGAGATAAAGAGGGTCGATGGCTGCTGCTTTCCGTGAAGGGTCGGTATTTGAGACGTAGGTTAACTGGAAGGCATGTGCTTTTTGTTTTGTTTCAGAAATGCTGTTGGGAAGAGTATCTGGTTTGTGCTCAGAGTGGATAGGAGGGAAAAGGTTTCTGAGAACTCCTTGCTCAGATCTGCCAATTTAACCTTTTCGTAGTCGGTGCTGCACCGTCCTCCCAGCTGCGGCATCGCTAGGGCTGCGGCAAGGGGACTGCGGGTGGGACCCACAGACCTCGCTCCCCAGCCTGTCATCTTTCGGTCTCTTTATACGGGTGGAGGAGAACTGTCTGACATGGTTATTAAATCTGGCAGCTGCGTTGGCGGCACCCGAGGAGCATTCTGAGCTTGCAAAAATAAGGGGCTTTCAGCTGGCCTTCTGCTTGTCACTTCTCTCTGCTTCAAAGAGCGCTTTCTCTTTCTTCTGGCTCTCAGTGGCGGGGGCCGCGCGCGCGCACGCGAACGCAATTGAAATGTGAGTATTTGGGGCCTGCGCTGCTTTCAGGCGACTCCTTAAGGCTTCCAGCCCCGTGGTCCCGACGCCAAGGTGGAGAAGCCGGCGCTCGGGGGACAAGCTGTGGGACGCGCGTTTCCACGCCGAGTCTGGACGTGGTGCGTTTTGGCGCAGCGAGGAGGCAAGAGCCCAGCGCTGCAGGAGGGGCTAGAGCGCAGCTAGGGAACCGTCCTTTGCTTACCGGGACCAACACACAAAGGAAAGAACCTCGGGCCTAGGCAGCCAGTGTAGACAGTCTGTCCGGGAGCTCAGTCTCTCGGGTCCTTTTTGAGAAAGAGAACATGCATTTTATGGTTAAATCGAAACAATAAGATTAGGCCGTGTTTTCCCGCCCGTCGGACCTTTGTGTGATGCGCAGAGACTGCCGCGGCGCGTCCTGCGGGGACCCGGGAGGGCGTGGCGGCGCGGCCGGGAGCACAGCGCGGGTCCCGGCCCAGGAGCATGGCGCGTCTGGGTTCCTTTGGGTTCTGAGCCTTTGGGATTTCTCAGGCCTGCGAGCGTCAGGCTCTCACCACGCCCAGTGCTTGCTCTTTAACTTACACTCTTACACATTGTGTTCTAACAGAACAAATATTTCATAGAGGCCGGATGTAAAGCGAAAAGATCTCAATTACCTCCTTTCTCCCCAAAGTACATTGTGAATATTCCTGAAAGAAAAAGGTGTGGGTCCCCTACCCCCCACCCCACCCCCCATTATCCATTTCTAGAGGGAATCTTGAAGTTCAACTTAGTTTTTGTACTTATACGGGACAGGATTTCCAACTTTACAGAACCAGCATCATGCAAGGGTCTCTTTTGGGTTTGTATGTAGTTCTTGAAGAACCTTGGCTTTTCCTACCGTTCTGAGAAGGCTTTAAGAGCAACAAATGACTCCATGATATCATGGTCAATGTCTCCCGTGCATTTCTGTGTTGGTCTGGGGTAGGCCTGAACGTGTGGTACAGAGATATGGGCTCTGCTCTCACCTGATGAAGCCTAACTCCTATAGTCTCTGTGGCTCAGTTTCTGGATTTTGTGTCTGCTTCTAGTGCCACACTCCTGAAGTCTAGCTTTGGCCACGAGGTAGGGCAATTGAGCTATGCAAATATTAAACAAAATAGACAAGTAAAAAATGTTACAAGAGACAAAGAAGGATACTATTTATTAATGAAAGGGTCGATAAACCAAATGGGTGTAACAGTTATGAACATATATGGCCCTAATCACAAAGCTCAAAAATGCATGAAATAAGCACGGTCAAATTGAAGGGAGAAATAGTTCTACAATAATGTTTGGACACTTCAATACACCCCTTTTGATAATAGATAGAACAGAATATCTTGACAGAAGATCAATAAGGACATGGGGATTTGAACAACTGTATAAACAAACTTAACCTAAGAAGACATATACAGAACACTCCAACCAGCCATAGACTACACATTTCAAATGCATGTGGTTCATTCTGCAAGATAGTCCATGTATTAGTTCACTAAACAAGTCTAACTAAATTTTTTAAAGTTGAAATTATACAAAGCGTCTTCTCCAACCACAAAAGCATGAAGCTAGAAATCAATGACAGAAGGAAAACTGGAAAACTCACAAACATGTAACTATTAGGTGAAACATTCTTAAACAAGAAATGGATAAAAGAAGAAGTCACAAGGAAATCTCTTTTTTTAACAGTTTTTCTTTTATCAGAAAAGTCATAGGTTTACAGAAAAATCATGCAGACAATGCAGAATTCTCATATATCTCCCATTATTAACAACTTGCATTAGTGGCATACATTTGTTACAATTGATGAAAGAATATTATTATAATTACACTATTACCTATAGTCCATGGTTTACATTAGAGGAAATATCTTGAGACAAATGAAAACAAAAGCACAATGTTCTAGTTTGCTAGCTGCCGAAATGCAATATACCAGAAACAGAATGACTTTTAACAAGGGGAATTTAATAAGTTGCTAGTTTACAGTTCTAAGGCCAAGAAAATGTCCCAATTAAAACAAATCTATAGAAATGTCCAATTTAAAGCATCCAGGGAAAGATACCTTGGTTCAAGAAGGCTGATGAAGTTCAGGGTTTCTCTCTCAAGTGAGAAGGCACATGGCGAACACAGTCAGGGCTTCTCTCTCAGCTGGAAGGGCACATGGGGAACATGGTGTTATCATCTGCTAGCTCTCTCTCCTGGCTTCTGGTTTCATGAAGCTCCCCAGGAGGCATTTTCCTTCTTCATCTCCAAAGGTCGCTGGCTGGTGGACTCTCTGCTCCATGGTGTCACTCTCTCTGAATCGCTCATTCTCCAAAATATTTCCTCTTTTATAGGACTCCAATAAACCAGTCAAGACCCACCCAAAAGGGTGAAGACATGTCGTCCCCTAATCCAGTTTAACAACCATTCTTGACTAAATCACATCATCCAGGGAAATGATCTCATTACAGTTTCAAACATACAGTATTGAATAGAGATTGTTCTACCTTATGAAATGGGACTTATATTAAAACATGGCTTTTCTTAGGGGGCATACTTCCTTTCAAACCAGCACACACAACATAACAAAGCTTATGTGATACAGTGAAGGCTATGTGCAGAAATTTATAGCTCTATATGATTACATTATAAAAGAAGAAAGAGCTCAAATCACAAGCCGAACCTCACAATCAGAGGTTAGTGAAAAAGAGCAAATTAAACCCAAGGTGAACAGAGGGAAGGAAATTAAAGGAATAGAGCAGTGATAAGTGAGATAGAGAATACAAAAAAATAAAGAGAATCAGCAAAACCAAAAGTTGGTTCTTTGAAAAGATCAATTAAATTGACAAACTTTTAGCTGGATTGAAAATCGAGAGAAGATTTAAATAACTAAAATCAAATGAAAGGGGGGACCATTATCACCAACTCCACAGAAATAAAAAAGGATTACAAGAGAAAATACTATGAATATTTGTATGCCAACAAATTAGATAACCTAAATGAAATGGATAAATTCTTAGAAGCACTCAAACTACCTCACTGACTCAAGAAGAAATAGATCTCAACAGACCAAGAACAAATAAAGAGATTGAATCAGTGTTTCAGTTTGCTAATGCTGCAGAATGCAATACACCAGAAATAGATTGGCTTTTACAAAGGGGATTTATTAAGTTACAATTCTAAGGCCATGAACGTGTCCAAATTAAGGCACCAAAAAGAGGATACCTTCTCAGAAGAAAGGCTGCTGGCCTCTGGGGTTCCTCTGTCACATGGGAAGGCACAAGGTAACATATGCTGGTCCTTTGATCCAAAATATCTCTGTGGGTATTTTCTTTCTCTCTTAGCATCTCTCTGCTCTAAGCTCTCTCCAAAATGTCTCTCCCTTAAAAACCTCCAGGAAGCAGATTAAATCCCACCTTGAATGGTCAAGGTCACATCTCCATGGAAACAACTTAATCAAAAGGTCCTACCCAACAATAGGTCTTCCCCCACAATATTGAATTAAAAGAACACAGGCTTTCCTGGTGTACATAACAGATTCAAACCAGCACAATCAGTAATAAAAAACTTTCCAACAAAGAAAAGCCAAGGACCAGACATCTTCACTGGTGAATCCTACCAGACATTCAAAGAAGAACTAACACCAACACTGCTCAAATTCTTCTAGAAAGTTGAAGAGAAGGGGACACTTTCCAACTCATTCTATAAAATGAGCATCACCCTCATACCAAAACAACGTAAAGATAAAGATATCTTGATAAAGTAATATAAAGATAGCTTGCTTTCGTATTAGGAAAGAAAATTACCAACCAATTTCTCTTATAGATTCAGAATACCTCAACAAAATACTCGCCAACTGAATTCAGTGGCACATTTAAAAAAATTATACACACAATCAAGTGAGATTTATCCAACGTATCCAAAGGTGGTTCAACATAAAAGCAACGTAACACACTACATTAATACAAACCACACGATCATATCAATTGATGAAGAAAAGGCATTTGACAAAATTCAGTACTCCTTCCTGCTAAACACGCTCAGGAAACTAGGAATAGAAGTGAATATCCTTAACACAATAAAGGGCACATATAAAAAACAATCCACTGTCATCACGACTCATTAGTGAAAGACTGAAAGCGCTCCCTCTAAGATCCGGAACAAGACAAGGGTACCCGCTATCAGCATCTTTATTCTACTTACTGGTAGAAGTTCTACCCAGAGCGATTAGGCAAGAAAACATAAATAAAAGCCTTTCAAATTAGAAAGGAAGAAGTAAAACCCTCCCTATTTATAGATGATATGATTCTATACATGGAGAATCCTAAAAAAGACCCTAATAGCAAAGCTGTTAGAGCTAATAAATGAATTCAGCTAAACAGGCAGGGTACTAAACAATGCGCAAAAAATCAGTGGTGTTTCACCAGTAATGAACCATCTGAGGAGGAAATCAAGAAAAAAAAATTCCATTTACAAAAATAACTAAAAGAATCAAATATCTCAGAATAAATTTAACCAAAGATGTAAAGGACTTATACCCAGAAAACTACAAAACATTGCTGAAAGATATCAAAGGAGACCTAAATAAATGGAAGGACAGTCCTTGTTCATGAATTGGAAAACTAAATACCAAGAGGGCAATTTTATCAAAAGACAGAATATTAAATAAGATTTTGATTGGAGATAATGAAGAATTTACTTCTAAAATGGTGAGATAGTGAAAAGAGCCCCTGAGGAGTTCAGGAAAAGAATAATTTATCATCTGCCCTTCCTGGTCTAGTCCAGCCACTCTTAGCCCTGACTGCATGTCTGCATCACTGTACAACCCTACTGAGGCTGGGTCCCAGCCCCTGGTTGAGCCCAGGGATGGTTATCTTGCCAGCGCTCCTTAGGTGAAACACTACCCAGAGCAGCTAGAACAGGTCTGTGTTTGAGATGGCAAAGCTCCATCACGGCAGGGGCCTGGCCCAAGCAGGTAGCATAAATGCCAGAGGTTGCCTCAAGGTGAGTGTGGGGGGTGGGCAAGGAGACGGGATGGTTGTCGACTTTGGTGCCTACAAAGCACGTGCCTTAACTCGGGATGGCAGCCTCGGTCCACGCAGGGATGTGCACAGCTTTGTCAGATCTGATTTCTCAAGGGAATCTGGAAATCTAGTTTTTAATTTATTAATCTGAAATCTCAAGGTCTTTAAAGGTTGGCAATTTATTAAGAGGAAAACATGTAAGCGTACACCACGCTTGCCAAACAAAACACACCTGCTGGGTTTGGCCAACAATCCAGATTAAGGGAATCTCAACTGTAAACTTTTGCCTTCTTTGGGGTGTGGGAATGCAAGTGGGGTTGACCACCTGCTCTTCCAGGACCTTCTTCTAGGTTTAGAGCGATTATTTTTTGCTTTCTTTTTAACTTTGAAGAAATATTTCTTGGCCTCATGCTTTCTGAAGAACTACATCTTCCTAGCTGGGTATCTACCCATCTATAGATTTCTCTGAACTTTTGAATGGAAGACAATTCTGTTTCCCTAACTTTTCCCTCACTGCCAGTCTAGGAGATTGTGAGAATGAGGATGGACCCTGGGGGATTTGTCAGTCACACCTGCTCCCCATTCGCTCATGCATCCTCAGGGCTCCCTCTGCTGGATGTGGAGAGGGGGTGGATGTGGACTGAGGACTTGATCTGGGAGCTGGGCTAAAACTGCTTCCTGATGCCCTTGTAACTTGGGCTGGGAAAAAAACATAATTTTCCCCCCCACACCTGGGCACATATGCAGCTGATGCCAAAGCATCGTCTACAAAAGACATTTGAAAAATTCCCAGTTCACACATCTCTTAAGTTTCCCTCTATCCTTCCCAAAGCCACATGGGCGATGGAAAATGGGTCCTATCGCCATGAAGCAAAAGGAGGCATTCAACAGCATCCTTAAGCAAGAACTTCTTTTTCAGAGATAGGAAAAATTCAGGAGACCTGGGAATGTGACTCAGATGGCTGCTCCCTGCCTCTCCCTCTGGGTGAAGGCTGTTTTAATTATGTCTGGATGTTGGTGACTGGCAGGTGAAGTGACTGGAAGGCTGACATCTGCCTCTTTGATGTTCTTTTCACTAAAGTGCTGAGTCCAGGGTAAAACCTCCCTGGATTAGGCTGTGCGATTAGGCTGTGAGAGCCTTCTGGGCCAACTCAGAGAGAGACCCGTGTGTGCCTGGGGCAGGGGCTCAGTCCAGAGGAGATGAGAGCATTTACCCCAGCGCTGCTGTGAACAAGCCAGCTTTGTTCGAAACAGCTTGGTTAATCAAGATGACACTGTAAATAAATGAAATCAGTGTTCTTTCGCAGCTGCCCATTTTCACTCCCTGAAGACTCTGGGTAAGCAGGCAAAGCCAGAGCCATGAAGGGCAGGTGCCAGGCTTCCCTCCCAGGTCATGAAAAACCATACAAAATTTATGGCCACTTCACCCCCAGTTCTTCTCCTGGTCCCTCAGCTCTCCAGCATGAAAAGAGCAGCAATTATGGTCCATACATTTCACTACCAGTGAGAAAGGAAGGAGAGTTTGGCTGGATTCGATCACCAAATACCAGAAATGTGCTTCTTGGAGGGCAGAGACCATACCAGCCTTATATGGAGCTGCCAGGGCGTTAGGCTGGGGCCAGAATGCCACATCCTGGTATAATCGTCCTCTCTCCAAGTGATTATATGAAAACAGCAGTTAATTCTTTCTCTGGATTCCTAAATCAACATATTTTACCCTGTCAGCCTTTGGGCCAACTGGGGATCAGCTCCCAAGGACCAGGGGTACACAAGGCCCACTTGAGGTTCTGACGGGGCCCCAGTCAAATCATCACACAGCCTCGAGGTTGTGGCCCAGGAATGGGCTGTACCAAGGGTTCCTCCCACTGAATGCTCCCTTCAGTTGTGGGACCAGCCTGTTACTGGACAAAGGCCGTGGATTCTTTTGCCCGACATGCTCAATAATCTATTCCTAAGACACTGGGGTTTCAAAGAGAGAAAGAATTTATTACTAGGCACATAGCAGGAGAGCAGATGGCTTAGTAGCCCAAAATCTGTCTCTCCAAACTGCAGTAAATCAGATAGTTTTATTAGGAAAAAAAGATAGGCAGGGCTTAGGATGATGAGCTCAGTGACCCTAGATGATGTAATTAGAGGTGATCTAATTATTGAGATGCGCAGATTGATTACATGCTTAGTCACAGAACATGTGTAAGAAAATGATAGAGAGGTCTAGGTGACTTGTAGATTAAAGTCTAAGCTACTGTGCATGTCAGGTGGGTCCACTTTGGTTAGCTCCAGTCTTGGTTACTGTTTTAGTTTGTAAGCTGCCAGAATGCAATATACCAGAAACAGAATGGCTTTTAAAAATGGGAATTTATTAAGTTGCAAGTTTACAGCTCTAAGGCCATGAAAATGTCCAAATTAAGGTACCAACAAGAGGATACGTTCACTCAGGAAAGGCCAATGAAGTTCAGGATTTCTCTCTCAGCTGGAAGGGCACATGGCGACATCCAGCTTTCTTTCCTGGCTTCTTGATTCATGAATCTCACCCCAGGAGCATTTTCCTTCTTCATCTCCAAAGGTCTCTGGCTGTGTGGGCTCTAAAACTTTTTCCAAAATGGTTCCCTCTTAAAGGGCTCCGGTAAGCAACTCTACCTTGAATGGGTGGAGACACATCTCCATGGAAATCACCTAATCAAAGGTTACCACCCATAATTGTGTGGGTCACATCTCCGTGGAAACAATAAAAATGCTCCCACCCAGCAATACCAAATGAGGATTAAAGAACTTGTCTTTTTTGGGGTTCACAATAGATTCAAACAGGCACAGTTATTAAGATAACTTTGGACTTGGGGTGGGTTAGCTTGGGGCTGACCCAAGACACTTCCTTCACAAACATTAGGGGCTGTCTTTAGTGATCACAAGACTATAAAGTTGAGAAACTGGATAACTGGGTACAAATGAAAGTTAGTCACAAGGTTTTACAATCACAGGCGCAGAAGATAAGGGCTATAAGATCGTTTATCAGAGATCAAGGCAGCTGGATTGCAATTTAGAGATTTCAGGTATTTCCCTGAAATACACCAGAAAAGCAAACAGGAGTATCTATATAATGATTCAGTTATCAGAATCATCCCTTAAATCCTGATTTCTCAGTTACAAACCTGCAGAGCATATCTTGGAATCAGCCTGGCCTGACATCTTTCTTCCATCAGCCCTGGCTGATGGTTCAATATCCTCAGTCCTGCATGAGGATCTGCCCAATATTGTTAGATAATGACCTGATGTCAATGGAGGATCCTGACCAACCTTGTCTCCCAGGTTTCACACAAGTAACTTGTATTCATCCTGGAATTAGTTTATCCAGTTGCCTCTCCAGTTTAGAATCTTCCTGTTGGCTCTTCCTTTTTGGTAAATTTACTGCTTAACAGAAGATCTACTTAATTGTGTACAAGAACAGGGAAGGTAAACTCCATTCATTCTCTTGAATTCCTCCGTGGTGGTGGTAGAACAAATGATTAAGAGGAAATTTTATACTGTTGGCTTAAATACAACTGTGTATTCTTGACTATTCAGTTCATCTCTGTCCTGCATGAGCAAAGATTCTTGTTACATGAAATTAATAAGAATACTAGAAATGCTCAATTTTATGCAATACTATGAACTATAAAGGTTTCAATATAAATCAACAATTCCTTTGAAAACCTTACTTTATTTTAATGTACATTATCTTAACATACAGTGGCAAGCCAAAAAGTAAATTATTCTCTTAATGTATGATCATATATAATGGGCATAAAAATGCAGAAGAGTTTAAAATAAATATATTCAAAAAAAGCGAAGCATGTGACCATTTTATAACTTAGCTTTTATCTTGTTTAGAAGAAAGATTTACATGCAAAAAAACAAATAAAGAATAAAGCGAAGAAAGTATCAGATGGCTAGACTGACTGTAATTAAATACCAGAACACATAGTACGATTGTCAGTTCCATGCCGAGACTAAAAAGGGAGAGATTGATGTTTGCTGGCACAATTGGGGTGCTTTGAGGTGACTTCAGGTTTTTGAGGGATGTTCTAGACTATAAAGTTAAGCAAAGAAGGTGGAGGTATTTTTCATCCAGAGGCAAAAAGCTTAACTGTGGCTCAGAAGGCTGAATAAGCATGGATGGGTAGGTCACTTTTGATGGTTAATGGGGAGAAAGAAGACAAGCGTTAGAGTTAGATGATTGGAGTTCAGATCTCAAAGGTGTGTGACCCGGAGTAATTTGCTTAACATCCAGAGTCTCAGTTTTCTGATCTGTAAATGGGGCCAACCATTATAGGGTGTTTTACTGATTAAGAGAATTTATGCTAAGGGTCCAGCATGATTCATGGCACAGATTTAACCTGTGATGAGTACTATTATCAGGACAAGTACATAAAATGGGATTCAGCTGGCTCCAGAATCAGAATTAGGACTTTGAACTTATTCCTAAAAGACTATGGGGACACTATATAGAATCATTAGGCAGTGAAAGCTTTTCTCATGCCACAAACAGTGAGTGCTCACTGAGAGTTACATTCTTTTAGACCATATGAATCTCTGCTTGGATTTTTTTTTTCTTCACTCCTGCTTGTGTAATTCAGACTTTAATACTTGAAAAAGTTCATCAGAATCTAAATACACTCCTCTAAATGTTTAGAAAGACTGTCTCTGAAATGGTTTGTCAGTAAACATTGAATGGCCTGGCCTGTGGTTGGGTTCACACATCCTAATGCAGGGTTTTGGCTGCCAGCCTCTCTGGAGACCTAATAGTAGCTCTAAGTTTAATAATGCAATAAGCTGGGCCTGCCAGTTACTGCTATGACAGCTGAACTTTGTGAAATTCAATGCTTTAAAGCTTTTATTACATACACAGAATTACCTATTTCTATTAGTACATTCTTGGACATATTCCTACAATCCACTATTTTTAACCTTTTTAAGTTAACAGGTTAACCTGTTAACCTTTTTAACAGAAAGAAACCTCTTTCTGTTTAGAAATAGAGTACAAACTCTTCTTTTGGTTTGGCAATGAGTATTATGTTTTCAATGTTAGGTCTTTATTGTACAATGTTCCAGAACTGTTTAGCGTGGTTTTTAGAATAAAAATCTTCCCATTGTGGTTTGGAAATGTCTTTTTATGACCCTACTAAGTGAAATAGTTCTTGAATTTTTTCTCTCCACTCTTCCCTTCCCCCTTTCCTTAATTCTTTGAATTAGCCTTTGTGAAAGGTAATAATCAAAGGCAGTAAACTGTGTTATCTGACCCTCTCCCAAAGCAAAGGGTCCAGTAATAAGCATTTCTGAGTCCAACAAAAGTCACCACTTTAGCTTCCTACCTCAAAGGCAGCAACTCAGCCTTGTGAATTACTGTTAGCATTTCTAGAAGAGGATTGTTTTCCAGGCTTCACTTTTTAGAAGGGGAAGAAAGGGTTGGCGGTTAGCTCTCCCTCTTACAAACAATAAGCTCTTCCATTCTCAGTTCTTTCCCTCACTTTTGTTTCCCTAGAACCGAGAGCAGGATTAAGCACCGCCATCTTGCTAATGAGAATTAACTCTTCATTGGCTACGTTCTTTGGACATCCATGTACCCCCTATTCTCTCGTATTCTGAGTAACAAAGATTTGGTTGTACTTTGAACTCAAATAGTTCCATTGTTCTAAAAGCTCAATAGAAAATTTCGAAATGGGGACTGTAATCCTTCCATTATACAGAAACACTTTGCAAAGCAAATGTTTATAACCCCTACTGTTTTTACAAGCACAAAGATGGATCAAAGATACACCAATGCTCTAGGCCAAAATGAAGCCTCTATTGAAGGAGCCTGGTTTCTATGTGGCAAGCACCGCCCTCGGCACTGTGCATAATCATTCAGAACTAACAGGAGTTCTGTGAGAAGGTATCATGGTCTTCATTTTGGAGGTGAAAAATCTGAGGCTCAGAGAAATTGAATAATTCTCCAAGGTCACCAGCCCTTAAGAAGCAGGCATGGGAGTTTAAATCAGATCAGTCTGACTTTAGAGCCACTGTTCTTTCCAGTGAACTCTACATATGATATAAGGCACAGCAGAATCCCTTGAAATATTCTGTTCCCCAGTTTGCATTTTACTAGAGTTCCCTGGTTAGTGAATAGTTCCTGTTCAAAGAACTCTCACAAAACCTTGTGTCTGATGCTCCTTTTGTCTACCTTGTCAACAGATGAGTAGAACATATAGAATAAAAATAAATAATAGGGGGAACAAATGTCAAAATAAATTTAGTTTGAAATGCTAGTGATCAATGAAAGAGAGGGATAAGGGGTACGGTATGTATAATTTTTTTTTCTGTTTTCATTTTATTTCTTTTTCTATTGTCTTTTTATTTCTTTTTCTGAATTGATGCAAATGTTCTAGGAAATGATCATGATGATGAATATGCAACTATGTGATGATATTATGAATTACTGATTATATTTGTAGAACGGAATGATCATATGTTAAGAATGTTTGTGTTTCTTTCTTGTCATATTTTTTTAATTTAAAAATTAATTTAAAAAATTTAAAAATATAAACAGATAATGGGGGAACAAAGGTTAAAATCAATTCAGTAGATTGAAATACTAGAGGTCAGTGAGAGGGAGGGGTAAGGGATATGGTATGTAGAATTTTTTCTTTTTTCTTTTTTCTTTCTTTTGCTGGAGAGATACGAATGTTCAAAAAAATTATTATGGTGATGAATATGCAGCTATATGATGATATTGTGAGCCTTAGATTGTATACCAGATATAGAATGTTTGTATGTCAAGAATGTTTGTATGCTTATTACATATGTAGAATGGAATGATCATATGGTAAGAATGTTTGTGTTTGTATGTTGGTATGTTTAATAAATAAAATAAAAAATGAATATAAATAAATAAATAAATAAAAAGAACTCTCACAGACAAGACTAGCAAACTTGTTGGTTTCCTTTGTATCATCTAATTCCTACAAGCCAATGACTACAAGGAGGGTCCAGCGAATTTCCTAGATGACTGAACATTGAGCAGTATTCCAAGGTGGAAAACTATGTCTAAGACCCACATAAAAGTGTAAGTAATGGGTGCTCCATGGACCACCAGCAGATAAAGGCACCATTGTTTTCTGCAGCTGACTTATAAGAAAATGGAAAGTTGCAGTACTTCACCGGTACCTTCCATCCACTAGGAGAAAAAAAAAAAAAACAGAAAAGGCAAGACTGGAAAAAAACAAGTCCATACACAAACTTGGTCAGGCCCTGATCATGAATAAGCCCAATGAAGCCTAAAGCTTCTAAATGGAATTCATGTCTACATTCTCTGTGTTGGCTGTCAAAGCTGCCAATGCACTATTTGTTGTCACTATTGCCAAATTCCTAGACCTTCAAGGACAAAGACTGTAGTTTTAACTCTTTAGCTTGGCACTTAGCTTACTGCTTGGCATGTAGTACATGCTCAATAAATATTTGTTTCAATGAGTGGATGACTGAAAGAGAAGCAGTAGATTCTGAATATTGACAGAGTAAATGGGATGACAGGCACTGGTCTTTATCATTGTAGACTTTAGTTAAAATGACACCTGCCTCTCCAGAACATCAGCTAGTTCTATTTCCCTGCCCCTTATTATTGACAGCCCTTCCAACATGAAAAAGTTAGAATGGCCCTAAAGAGTGGGACAGAAAGAGCAAATGTGATAGTGGAGTTATACAAAGAAGGTAGGTAACGAGTATGATTGCTGAATCGTTACATTCTTATTTTAGTCTCCGGTATCTTAGAGCAGCTAGGAGTAAATACCTAAAATTGTGGAATTGTAACCCATACCAAACTCTGAGATCTGTTCTACAACTAATTGTTGTGCTGTGCTTTGAAATTTATTGTTTTTTTGTATATATGTTATTTTTCACAAAAAAGAAAAAAAAAGTGATGATAAAAAATATATATTCCTTCCAGCCTCCACTGTTCTGGAGCATTTAGAAGGAAAAATCTGAGATGATGGTCTGGGTAGCCCATGACAAACTCTGGGATCTATCCTGTAACTACTTGTTTTTTTATTTCTTTCTTTTTTGTTTTTACTCTTTAAATTTTTATTTATGATGCATAACCACATACAAACACAAACATTCTTACCGTATGATCATTCCATTCTTATTATTTAATCAATAACTCACAATATCATCACATAGTTGTATACGCATCATCATGATCATTTCTTAGAACATTTGCATCAATTCAGAAAAAGAAATAAAAAGAAAAAAGAAAAAATACATACATACCATACCCCTTACCCCTCCCTTTCATTCATCACTAGCATTTCAATCTACTAAATTTATTTTAAGATTTGTTTCCCCTATTATGTAACTATTTGTTGAAGAGTGCTTTGAAAACTATTGCTTTTTTTTCTTTGCTTTGTGTATATGTTATATTATACAATAAAAAAAATTAAAAATTGGCACCTGACTAATAGAAAGGGCTCTTCTTTCCTGTAAGTCAGCTCCAACAGAGTACTGAATTTGAACCCACAGTGTCCCCTTAGGTGAGCCTTCCTTTGACTACTTGTGCCCACGTGATCAGTTACCCTTTGGTCAAGTGAAGTGAAAGAACAGGTTGGAACTTGTACCATTCTCTCCAGAATTGAGGGATGGAAAGGGTGTCTCTCTAAGGGGTAAGGTTTTTTGGAAGTAGAATGCCAAGAAAAGTGTAAGAAGTTACATAAAAAATAACTATCTGAGTGTATACGACCATATTTAAGACTACCTTGTTTGGTTTATTTAATGCATTTAGGTGGTTCCTCTAGATTACTGAAGCTTGTAAATTGATTCTCCAAAATCATAACTTAGGTCATGTATTCTGGATCACAGTTTTCTCAATTTACATCTTAAAACGTGTGCTATGAAGAAGCTTAAGAAACATGCCTTGGCTTCAGAATTTCAGTTGTATTTATTTTTGTTACTCACATAAAAATCCATTCTAGACTGAATGTTTTTCAGGCAGGGTTTTCTGGGGGGGGGTGGGGGGAGGAACCATTATCAAGGCCTTTAGCATTTTGTTCACCTACAGTTGATGTCTGCACAATTTCTTACTGCAGCAAATTTTCTTTCACCTGATCTGGTTTACCTGCACAGTTAAACTAGCTTCTCCCTCAAAATGAGCTCTCATATTGAAACATTGTCTAAATTGCTTTTTATTTCTATAAATACATGCACTTAATTTTTTTGTCATTTTCATCTTTTGCCCAAATTTATTTCGTGGGAACAGAAGAGAAACTGTGATGATATACTCAATGTATAATCATTGCTTTCTATCCTACGCAGATCAACAGTGAAAACAAACCACTGCTTTAGAAGATATCTAATAAATGCACACCCAAACAAAAATACATAGACTTAGTTTTTCTATCATTCTGATTTTTTAATTCTTTTTACAGAAACTATGCCAACACAAAGTCTGTAGACCGCTGCAATACAAACAGCAAACAGAACAGTAGGACACCATGTGCTACAGTGAATTTTAGATACAAATAGTTGGCTTCAAACACTATTTTTAAACAAGAACACCCCATTTTCTGAATCTTAAATTTATTTTGTCAATAAATAAAAATGGTGCAATATGCATATGTAGGTATAATATCAGAACACTGAATATTTTTGTGTGTGTACATATATACATACACTTATGTATACACACATGCATACACAAATCGCTGAGAAGTATTCAGGTGTTCTCAGATTTAAAGTTCTAAGAATCCTTGCTTTGAAATTACATACAATGTCATATGTTCTCCCTTCTTGTTTCCGGAATTCTGTCTAATTCTCATAACACTGAATGTTATGAGAATCATAGATTAATAAATTACACAGTAATTCCTAACCCAAAGCAAGTTAAATAGTCAATTTAATGTTGCTGATAATTATACTTGTGCTGTAAGGAAGAAGAAATGAATCAAATTTGGAAGGATTTTCTTGAATAAAAATTTTCCCCTCTTTACCTGATGTTTTTAGTAAAAATATGTTTTGTAAGCACAAAATTTTAAAAACCTACATAAATGATTGTACCGAATCTTTTCAGCCAATACTAAATCGATCGTTTGAAAGGTCTCAGTTTAGTGTCCCTCTTCCTATCCTTCCAGCTAATTATTGTTCAGTTTTGGGTGAATCCTGCTTTTTCAAAAACCAGTATCTTTTTCAGTCTCCAAATTTGTCTGACACTCTTTTGTAAGAGTGTTCCAATTATGGGCTGGAATAGAGCAAAAGGACTGAGATTCCGTTTTAAAAGTTGAGACGAACCACTCTGAAAATCTGAAAAGCGATGGACAAAAGTGATCCTTTTAACAAATTCTGTGTTAAAAATCTAGGCGAGCAAGGGAGAAATAATTTGTAAGCAAAGTTTCTTTTTAAAAAGAAACAATTTGCTTCATCCAATTACTGAAGAAACTTTAAAATGGACTCTTACATTCAACCCCCAAATATATGGACACTGAGTAATGAAGTTATATTAACAAGGAAAAGCCAAGTTCTGACTTGAGTACTGAGAAAAAAGCAAGTGATCCTGAGGCAGATTCTGATGGGTGATAAGACAAGATAAGATCCGGAAACTGACATTGCATCTTCCAGCCCCATATTGGCATGCCATAACCAGCAGTAACTTCACAATGTGAAAAGGTCTGTTAGAGTGTACTGAGTTATTCTCCAAACCATTCACCCCTCACCCCATCTCTGCACCAAAGCACCAAAAATTTGAAAAAAAACCATTACCTATTGGAAACCATTAAGAATCCCTACCAAAAGAGGGAAAGAAGTCTAGAACAAAATGCTCATCAAGTCTAGAACACAGCTTTCAAGACAGATGCACTTAATTTTTTTTAACAGTTTGACTTTTTCTTTATTAAATTGACTGCATAAGATACTTGACTTATAAGAAAAAAAACAGCAAAATAATAAAATCATTTGGCATCATTGGACATGCATCATATTGAGGAGCATGATGCACTTAATTTTGAAAAACAAATAATATTTCCAAAGCTTATATCTAGATATAGCCATCCTTTATCTTTCTGCTCTCCATCTCCCAATCTTCCCCAGTAAAGACGACCCTTTCAATTCTCTTAGCCATTTTTCTGTTAGGTGCTTCCATGTTTCTAAAAAGTATCCCCTTTCTACTATTTCTTTTGTACTACTTCTGTTAAAAAAATTCAACTAGGTAATACCGTTACATCATTCAAAATTCAAAAGGAAAACAGGTAAAAACAATGAAAAGTATCTGTCCTTGACTCTTTTTCTGGGGGCAAGCAGTGTCACCAGCCTCTCATACATTCTTCCTGAGATTTCCTTGTGTATAATCAGCTATGGTTACTGATGACTTTAGGCATTATCTATTGACCTTAAGTCTTAGTAGTTAGAACTTGGTTCTCTCTCCCACATTGTTTTCTCTCCCCACAAATAGTAACAGTTTTGATTAAGTCACCATTGACTTATGGGAAAATATTGTTATTGCTGAGCCAAGTAGCTTACTATAATAATGTTTCATTTTATAGACTGAATTTTGTTTTTCCCAGAGCTTATGATGACCTCTTTTTTAAACTTTTATTTTCTATGTGCCTGTTGTTAATGTTTTTTCAGTGCTCTAACAGACAGGTCATATGAGTATTAATTTTTTTTTTCATTCAAAAACTTTCAAACACTTTATGTGTTCCACTTGTCCCTCTCCCCTCTGAACTATTTCTCTCTTGGGCCTCTGACCCATTCCACTCTGGACAGGTATTTTTCTCCAGCGCTGGGGTGCTGAGGTCTTTGGACTTGGTTTTGTCATTCTCCTAAGTTGGATTCTCTTCTCCTGGACCCCTATGTTTTTTTCTTTCTTGGTTTAGTTATATATTTCATCCTCCAGTAACTTCTTAAGAAAATGTACATGGAAGGGAATTTTTGAGTTCTTGCATATCTGAAGATGTCTTTATTTTGTCCTCACACTTGATAGTTTGGCCGGGTATAGAACCTTCAATCAAAAGCAATTTTTCTTTAGTTTGAAATACTAATGATAAGTGAAAGCAAGGGGTAAGGGGTATGGTATGTATAATCTTTTTTCCTCTATTATCGTTTTATTTCTTTTTCTGATGTCTTTTTATTTCTTTTTCTAAATCGATGCAAATGTTCTAAGAAATGATGAATATGCAACTATGTGATAATATTAAGAATTACTGATTGTATATGTAGAATGGAATGATATCTTAATGTTCTTTTG
>PVIY010034987.1:0-26685 GCA_004026745.1 Myrmecophaga tridactyla
CAGTTGTCTCCAAGTACACTGGGGCTTGTAAGAAAACTACTTTTGGAGTTCATGTTTCAGAACCCATTGATTAATGATGAGGCTATTATAATGAGGCTCTGCCAGAAATTAAATTTATCACATGGGAAGACTCTAATGTTAAGTAAAGAATCAACTCTTATATAAATATATTTTTTTTAGGTGCATGGTCTGGGAATCAAATCCGGGTCTCCCACATGGAAGGTGAGCATCAACTCACACATTTTACTTTACAATCAGGTGAATCATGTTTTAATAACACTCAGCATGATGTTAAAACTATAAACTATAAACCACTGTAGTATTAAACCGATGGTTGCAGTAGGTAATAAAAAACAAAAAACAAATGCAATATCAATTTCTCATACAAGCAGTGTATCATATTAAATTCACAGTATTTAATATATATACTAAACAATATCGAATCTTGAGCTTAGCTTAATAGAATTCCTTCATAAGGCGTACATTCTAACATGCCACAAATAATATTTATTTACCCCAAGAACAATTGCTTAATCCTCTGTATTTTGTAGCACATATTACCTACCTTTTCAGCTCTTATTTAATTTGTACTATAATCATACATTTACATGACTATTACAATTAAACTGCGAGCTCTTTGAAGGTAAACTGCCATTTGCCTTTGTATCTCAGTGCTCAAGAGCAAACAGATTTCAAAAGGTTTTTTGAATGAGTTAAGCAGTATCTTCATATCTATAAATACTCCTTTGAAGAAATATTGCAAACCCATATAACAGAAGAAAATTAAATTCAGAGGTTATGTGATGTGATCACACAGAAAGTAGGTGAATGAAATCAGAATTAAAATCCAGGTCTGCAGACACCAATTTCTATACCCATTCCACCACACCATACATATTACCAAAATTAACTACAAGTTGTATAAGAACTGTGTCCCAAAGTAGTAGTCTATAGTTAAAAAAAAAAGTAACCACCATAAAAATGACAATGGTAAAAGTCACTTAAAGTTCAGATCTTTCTTCCTTCTAGAAATACACAAAAATTACTCAAAAAGTTAGTTATTACTAGAACAGTCTTCCAAAATACCATCAGTATTTGAGAAAAGATTTTACCTTGTACTTCTTTATCATGATACTCCTTCAGTTTTGTCCAAAGTTCCTTGAAGTCATTAGATATATCTGCAGCACTAGGACTTCCAGAACTGCTTCCAGATATGTTCATCTTGCTTAATAAACTCCACAGTTTTATTTGCCTAATATTTTCTGACCCTTTCTTTTACATTATATAGATATGAAGTTGCCTGTGGAAACCATTGAAATATCTGAAACAAAAGATTACAACACAAATGAATTTTGCATGATTACTCAAGGACAAAACACAAGCCCAGCTGTCCTCATGTTTTTCTTATTTACCTACAATTCATCACTTTAAAAGGAGGGAGGGAAGAATGACGGAAGATTAAAGTGAGAAAAAGCCCTGATTTCAGTAATTTGTTTTTTAGTTAAGCTAAATTTTACCTAATTTATGTTAAATTGAAAGGATCCTGATATTGAGAGGTTCTTTTTAGCATAGGCAGGCTCCCGGAAATGAACCGAGCATGGCAGGCAAGAACTCTGCCAATGAGCCACTGCTGCACTGCCCTATTGAGAGGTTCTTGATTATTCATGGTCAGTATTGATTTAACATTAAATGACTATATTGCTTTTTAATTTTTGGATTGATGTAGGGTGCAGCAATATGTCGAATCCCAAACTGGAAAACATTCTGAAATATTCTTGTATTAACAAGCACCAACATGTATATACATATCTATATACATATAGACATATGTGTGTTATAAGAGAGCAAGAGTAATGACTGACGTATTAATACAAATGGGCTCTGGATAGCATTCTCATAAGTCAGTGAGCAAAGTACACATACAACAAAGTTGTATAAGTACAGAAGGGAAAGGCAATTAAGGTAAAGCTCTTTTGTGCCTCTGTCAGAGTAATGGTGAATGATTAATTTTTATTTCTTGTGTAACCAATAAAGAAAGTGACAGGGTATTAAGAAGTTCAAGAGGATTAATAAATTATTTTAGGATGTGTTCTTTAAACTGAAGCCACTAACAAGCTACTACTAAAAAAGGAAAATGAGTAACAAGTGTACTAAATCTCACACCCGGCTCCTCAGCCAATGCCTACCATTGCTAACAGTAACCAACTGATTTAAGTGTCTCTTGCTAATTATTTCTAAAGGTCTTTGATGAAGGGGCTAAAATAAGTTATGGTCTTCTAACCAGAGAAGGGTTTTGTGCGAAGCCACTTAAATTATAAAGCACTGCAGAAATAAAAGTTAACTTTTATTAAGCATTTAAAAAACTGGGATTAGATTTTTTTAAGACAATGAGTGAAAACAATGTGTACTAGATTTCAGATATTTGGAATTTATTGCTCATTTCTTGTGTATGATAGAATTTTTTTTAAATGTCCTAATCTGTTAAGGAGTATATACTGAGGTACTTACAGGTAAATGACATATTGTTTGGGATTTGTTTTAAAATACTCCAGCTAAAACAAAAAAATGATTTTGGGTGGGGAGATGAAAGAAGGGCTGAGCACTGGCAATTATTAAAGCTGGGTGATGATGAATGGATATATGAGGGGTCCATAATTCTAGTGTTTCTCTCTTGGGTATGTTTACATTTTCCACTACAAAGTTTTTAAAAATGGGATTAAGTGCACTGCATTAACACAGCTTTGTTTCCAAAGAGGCTTGTACTCTACTATTTTTAACACTAAAAAAATAATCAGCCTGTACTACCGTCAATAAAAGTTACCATTTATTATTTACTATATGCCACGGACTGTACCATTTTACATTCATCGTTTTATTTAATCCTCCGAACAATTTTATAAAAGTTACTATTATTAATTTCATTTGAGAGAGAATACAGACATTTAGTGACCTGCTCATGGTCACAGCTAAGATTACATGACTATGTCCGGGTTGAAACAAGTGATACCAATAACTGCAAAATAATTCTCTTTGTGGCAAAAAAGGTGTATGTGTGTGTGAAAATTTTTTCATTAACTTGTTAAAACAACAGCACAGTATTAGTTTAAAACCGAGTATAAAATACTTCTCCTTTAAGAAACCCCTCTCTATTCAGACAGTAAAAAAACGGTTATGTGGCTTTTTTTTTAACCATTAAAACACTTTATACTAAACTTACAAATTCCGGTTCACGAAAACCTCCCCAATCTATGATGCAACGCCCAGTATTGACTGGCATCACTCCTAGGGCCCTGAACCGTTACTCACAGGACGATGCTCCTTAACTTCTCAGAAATGTCCACCTTGCCTCTCAAGTGGCAATCTGGGTTCGTACGTCTGTATAGTTTGGTAAAACTTAATACACCGCCCCGGGCAGTATAAGCCACCAAGATGAAGATTCTCAGTAAAATATCTGTTTCCTGTCACACCGCACGTATTCTCACACAGGTGGGGCAAAGGACGCGCCTCGAATCACAGAGGGGACCTAGATAGACTGAGCAGGAGATCTGAGTAGTCCTCTGAGCAAAGCAGAGGTCCGGGTTCCTATGCCAGGCCCCTCAGCTATCCGTCTGTCCTCAGGCGCCGCGCGAGTTACGCGGACGGGTCTCCCCAAAACGCCCGGGAGGCTTTTGCCAAGTGCGATTGGCGCGGGTAGCACGCGCGGAGGCACAGGACGTAGTCAGCGCAGGCGCGGGGCGGGCTCGGCGCTGGGAGGCGTTTCCTCAGCCCGCGCGGGAGACGAAGGAAGCTGGAGAGGAAGGGCCCGTCTTCCCGCTGGCGCCCGTGGGCCGACTTCACCCTGGCCCCAGCCTACCTCCTCAGGCACAGTCGGAGAACCGCAACACGCTCCCGCACCCCGGGAGTAAACACCGGCGCTTAGCGCGCGCTCCACCCTCAACCGGAAGTAGCAGCTACGACCGGGGAAACTGGGAGGAGGCGTCCCCTTACCCACTGCTTCCTGCGCTGCCTCGAAATTTTCGAAAGACCAGTAGGGAGGCGGGCGCCTTCGAGGACTGTTAAGAGACGGCCGCTTGCTTTTTCCTCTTTTTGCACGTTTCTCTCACCAGACAGGCACTCCCAGCCCGCGCTTTCTTGTGGAGAAAGTCGACGATCGCGGGCTGAGCTCACCGGTGGCCGAACCCGTCCCGCCCGGGGCCGCGCGACGTCGCGCGGGAGTTCTCGCAGCGCCACGCCCCTTCCTCCGGCGGTGGAGTCCGGCTGCGCCCCCAGACCCACTGGACGAGGCAGAGCGTGTGCGGGTGAAGGTGGATTAGGACTGGCTCTGGAGCGGCTCAAAGGGCGGGCCACGCCAAAGCGTCTTTGAGATTCCCTGGAGACGACTCAAGCCGTTCTGTCAGGAGAGCCTCAAGTCCCGGGTGTTAGGTGCAAGGTATCCTTATGGTGTATCTGACTTAAATTTCGGGGAAAGCCTGTGAGTGACCTGTACCAAACGGAAAGTTAGAATGAACTGATGTGGGAACGGACACGGATCAATCTGTAGTAGTTTTCTGCATTGTAGCTTTGCCTATAGTTTGGAAACTGAATGTTATAACCTGACAAAACTCCATATATTAAAACGAGGCATATTTTGCTGAGATTAAGTTGAAAGTTTCTGGCGAACCTGAAAAGAGAAGGAATCAGAAGTGACCAGCATTATTTGTTGGGACAACTTGCTGTTAGGTAATGTTTAAAATAACGTCAGTTTTTCCTATGGCTGCTTCTTTATGATATTCAAGCTGATGGTTATGTTTTACTCCTTATCGTGCTTTCTAACAGAAACGGTTTTGGACCATTAGGAATTTTACAAATGAAACTAAAGAAAACAGACGGTGAACTAGAATCACAACATTTTAAAAACTACTCCAGTACTTTTCTGTAATACTTCTAAGCATGGGAAATGGTCAGAGTAATATTGTAAACTGTTAAAGTTTTATTTCCTTGTTTTCTAAGTAATGTTTAGAAAATAATAAATAGTGTAAAATTAATTTTTCTGCTCATCCTAGCTCTTAAGAGATGAGTAACATAACTTTTTCCTTGAAATTGGACATTGTAATGGGACATGACGCACCATTCTGGCACTGCCATACTTGGTATTTTTAAAATGTGTTGGTGAACCTTCATTACCTTGTTATGGGGACCATCATTTATTCACTTCTAAATTTTATGACTTAATTCATAACACTTTTAATGAATGAAAAAATTCCCTATGCTATTTTTCAAGGCCACATAGGAGGAATAATTGGCAGTGAAGCTTGTATAAATGTTTATGATGGAATTGGAGCGTTTTTGTAATGAATGGAAGTCTGTAACCAGTTTGTCAGATAACAGCATATGGACAGAAGGCTGTATTTATGGTCCAAAGGAAAACCATCATAGCGGAATGACCTAACCTGTTCCTCTGTCCTCTGCCAGTGGCTCCACTGTCCGGCCCATTTATGAAAGTCAGAATCCAAAGACTCAGCCTTGACACCTTTTACTCCCTTAACCTCCTTATTCTGTCCAGTCCATCACCAAGTCCTGCTAATTGTATTTACCAAATATCTCCCAAATCCATGCACTTCTCTCCATCACCACGATAATTCAAGATACCATGATCTCTTACTTAGTCTTTTGCTGTTCTACTTTCCATACCCACCCAACTAACTACGCTACCTAAACTTTTCTCTTCAGTGATGTTCAGAAAAATTTGTCAGCATCTATTCCCAATTCATATATGTATATATAATTTAAAATTGCACAAATGGTGCGGGCCATGGTGGCCCAGAAGGCAGAGTTCTCGCCTGCCATGCCAGAGACATGGGTTTGGTTCCCTGTGCCTGCCCATGCAGGGAAAAAAAAAAATTTCACGCGTGCATTGCTGAAAGATGGTATATAGTCTGAGTCACAATCTCTGCCAGTCAGAGCTCTTGGATTTGAATCCTGGCTCCAGTACTTCCGGAGTGGCCCTGGGCTAGTTACCTCATTCCTCTGTGTCTTGTTTTTCCTACTTATTAGAAGAGGATAATAATAGTACCAACCTCACAAGATTATGAAGATTTACTGAGTTGATGTATGTAAAGCCGCTTAGTAGTGCCCATAAACATAGTATAAGCTCAATAAATGGTAGCCATTATTAGTACTTGTGAGCTAATAGACTGAATATTATAACATATTTTTAGAGGATAAGAAAAATAGAATAGAAATTTAATATTAACTCCTTCTCCCACCTAAGATTGTGCCCACTTTGAGATCATTACATCTACTGTGATCTTCTTGGAAAGTAAATCTGATGTCATTATTGCTGCTTAAAATCCTTCAGTGGCTTCCTGTTACTTTTTGAAGAAAGTCACTTTGAACTGCCTCTACTGCATCTCCAGCTTCATTTCCAAATATACTCCTGCCTTCAGCCTCATTGGCCTTTTAGAGTCTTGAGAGCTAGTCTCCTACGCAACAGGCCCTTTGCGTGCTGTTCCCTATACCTGGAATTCTTGACCAAGCCCGTCCTCTTGCCTAGCTAATTACTGTTCATCCTTTTATCTTGTTTTAGTGGTCTCTCCTAATAGGTGCTCTTACAGGTAGGACTTAGCATAGGATTCCCCATTTTTCATTTATCACAGGTTTATTTAAATGGTCATTTATTTAAATTTATTTCTTTTCACTGTACTGTTTCTTGAGGTCAAAACCATGTCTTGTTCATCATTTTATCTCCAGAAACCAACCCAGTGCCTGCCTAAAATCAGTACTTTGTGGATAAATGAATGAATGAGATATCTCTTGATGGATTTCTATTTTTTATATATGTGGAAACCTTTGGGTGTTTTCAAAATTCCTAGATTATCTTTTTAAAGTTTTATAATGGTCACTTTAACAGTAGAAATATCCATAGATATTTACTCCCCTCCCCCCCCAAATAGCTTTAAGACCCATATGGTGGAATAAATTATGAAGTACCCAAAGATTTGCTTAGAAAACGTCCTTAAACTGAGGAGTAATTATTTTGAACTCTTTGTAATACTGGTTTTTCCATAGTTTATGACTTTAAACAATGCTTCCCAATTTTTTCAATCATGGCATACTTAGAAAATGAATATTTGTATTACATATTTTGATAAAAGGTCAGAGGTCTTCCCCAGGCCCAGCACTGCCACCCTTAGGGCTAGGGATTTTAATGGTCTCAGCACACCTATAACTCATTTGAGGCCCCTGGTTAGGATGCTTGATTTAAAAATTGTTAGAACTAGAATTTTGGAACTCATGTAGATTTTAAAGTCATCTAATTTAGGCTGTTAAAAATGAAATTGTTTGTTGATTCTATAATCTGTACTTAACTCCTACAACTGGGTAGCTTAGCATGAAGGGAAAATCACATAAATTAGACTGGTAACACTTTTATTACTGGCTTCAAACCTCATGTAGATTATCAGTTGATCTTTAAAATAGCATTTGTTCAGATTCTTCTCCTATTGGTGTTTTCCAAACCTTCATTATTTTCTTCAAGCTCCTGAACAGTGTTCTTTTAGCAGACAATCCAACCTTCTGGTTAAACAAGACAACAGGTGGGGCTCAACAGATGTGATCTTCTTAAACTTCCCTTTTCCTTTCTCAACTCTGTGAATTAGGCAATACTATTTTGCAGATAAAAATACAGCCTGAATCCACTTGTTTCTTACCACCTTCTTTGCCTCTGGTCTAAGCCACAGTCATCTCAAACCTCTTTAACAGCAGCAACCTCGTATTTTTTCTGTCAACTCTCTGCTTCCAGTTTTCCCCAAATAGTGTACTCTCCAGCAGCGGTGAAAGTGATCCCTTAAACTTTAGAACATGACGTTCCCCTGCTCAGAACATTCCAAGTTCTTCTTGTCATCTTAGACTAAAATCCAAATTTATTTCTATGGAGTCAGGACAAGTTAATCACTGTATTCTACTGATGTTATCTCCTAAATATAATTTTGAATTGATACCTTCCTTACTCATATTGCCCTAGTTGAGGCCCCAGTGTTTCTTACCTATACAGTAGCATCCCTGCCTGCAATCTTGTTCACTTTAATCCAGTCTCTCTACAGAGCCACTAGAGATTGAAACCAATATTTCTGATCTTGGCACTCCCCTGCTTAAAACCCTTCAGTGATTCTCTGTTGCCTAAAGGTTAAATGCCTAATCCCTGTAAAATGTCACAGAAACCTTTTTTAGCCTTGTGTACTCTACCTCACACTTCATTCTTTCCCTCTATCAACAGAAAACTGCTTTTGTTCCTGTCTCTTCCCCTCTTCTATTTCTTTGTCTTGGCTCATACAGTCCTTTTCTCTTGGAATTACTTCCACCTCCATCCTTTACATTTCACCTTTCTACTTATCCTTTAACACTAAGCTTATGTAGTATTGCTTCTAGAAGACTGACAACTCTTTTACCCCTCTTCCTAGACTCTTCTACTCCCACATATGGCCCTTCTCCTTCTTCCATACCACTACACATACCTTTATTATTGCATTTAATGCCCTAATATTTTAGTTATTCTTGTATGTTTTTATCTTCTTCAACTGCCTGTGGGCTCCTTGATGTCAGAAACTGTGCTTTCTTTATTCTTTTCAATATTTCTAGTTCTTACCAGAGAGTCTAAGCATAGCGCTATCCAATAGAGCAAAACTTATATAATTTAAAAGTTTCTAGTAGCTACATTTTAAAAATAAAAAGAAACAGATGAAATTAACTTAATATGTTCTTTTTAACCCAATTTATCCAAGATATTATCATTTCAACATGTAACAATTAAAAATTTATTAATAAGACTTACATTTTTTTCTTCATACTAAGTTTCCAAAATCCAGCATGTATTTTACCTTTATAGTACATGTCAGTTTGGACTAGCCACATTGTAAATACTAAAAGCCACTTGTGCCTAGTGGCTACTGTATTGGATAGCACAAGTCTAGCAATATAATAAACATTTGAATGTTGAATGAACGAATGAGGTTAAATGATTTACCTAGGGAAACATGATAGATTTGGGACAAGGATACAGATTCTAGTCTAATGTAATTTTCACTGTTTGTGCTGGGCATTTCCTATCTCTCCCACTCCCCACCTCAACCTAACCCCATCAATGATTATCTAGGCCAAAAAAGAAAAATTAAATGATTAAACCCATTATGATTATTCACATAATACTTTCTAGGACCTCTAAGATGAACACGTAATTTATGTAATACTGGTAAACTGGGGTGAGCTATGTACCTGCAGTCAGAACTATATTAAGAATAAGGCAAAAGGCTGTTTGAACGATAAGAAGGAGGAGGAGCTTTAAGACAAAAGAAAATTATGTTAACTGTCAACATTTGTGTTAACTTAAATGCTTGGAATTTAATTTTTTAAAAATTATTTGCAGTAATTACTAAATATTTGTGGGTGCGAATATATACTATTAGTGATCTTGCCCCAAATACCAAAATATCTTCTTTATGATTTGAGTTCAGGGTGCCAAGATTCCAATTAGATTTAGCCATTTTATAATTTTTTAAGATATAGTTAATATTCATGGAGAGTCTCCAGAACACAGTTTTATTGTGACAGTTATTAAAGTGCTTTTAATGGACATTAAAGAGAGAATACCTTGCTGTGGTAGTTAGATTCAGTTGTCAACTTGGCCAGGTGAAGGCACCTAGTTTTGTTGCTGCAGACATGAGCCAATGGTACGTGAACTTCATCAGTTGCTAATTACATCTGCATTCAACTAAGAGGCATGCTTGCTGCAATGAATGACGTTTGACTTAATTGGCTGGTGCTTAAATGAGAGAGCGCAACGTAGCACAGCCTAAGCAGCTCCAAAACATACCTCATCTCAGCACTCCCAGCTCTGCCCAGGCCTTTGGAGGTGCAGAAAGGAATCACCCTGGGGAAAGTTGTTGGAACCCAGAAGCCTGGACAGAAGGCCAGCAGAGATTACCCTGAGCCTTCCCACTTAAGAAAGAACCTCAGATGAAAGTTAGCTGCCTTTCCTCTGAAGAACTAACAGAATAAATCCCCTTTTGTTGAAAGCCAGTCTGTCTCTGGTGTGTTGCATTCTGGCAGCTAGCAAACTAGAACACTTGCTTTCAATGAAAAAAATTAGCCTTATGTATTCTGGCCCTCTTCCAAGCTTTATTTATTTGATATTCACTGTGGTTACATTGGACTAATACCTTTGTCTTTCCACTTTATAAACTGTTAAAATAGTTTTTGTTTATTTTTAAACATCTTTCACATGGCACTTCATTTCATGTCAGTAATAGGCAGTTTTTAATTAAATATATAATTTGCCCGATGTATAACTATCCCTTTATTCTTTTCTTTTTTTATCCCTTTATTCTTGATAGAAGGTTGTACATAGTTTATCGATAGCAGCCTGGGTTTAAATAATTGCAGGCTGATCAAACTGTAAGAATAAGTCATTGACACTTGGTGCCTAATAGTTAGCATTCTTCCACAGGTTCACAAGAGCAAGCATGCTAATATTCATTGCTTTGTCCTCTTCAAATAAATAATGATTCATGTCTTAAATGGTAATGTTTCTATCTGTGATGAATTTATTCACAGCTGGAAAATAGCTATGATCTTTAATGTATATATGTGTATCTACAAATACATCTTCAAACACACTGGCTAATTTTGTTAAATTTTACCCTGTTCTAACCATGCTTGAAAAAAAAAAAAGACCATGTTTTAAATGCTGACTTTTTGCTTTTCCTAATCCATATATTAGTCTAGGTTAAAGACACTTTGTTAGTTACATTTCCAAAATATTTTGTGTTTGTAATTCAGCTCTTACTTTCCAGAAACCTATAACCTCCAGATCAATTCCTATGCCAGGTAAATCCTGAAACCCAGCGGCGCTAGCCTCTCCAAGAACATCAAATGATTCCATCCCCTTATCCCATATTATTGACAGGTCTTTCCAACATGAAAAAGTTAAAATGGGCATAGCCCAAATACCCCTAAAGATTGGGAGAAAGCTCAAAGAAGAAGGTGGAGTTATAACAGGAAAGATAGGATTTAACAAATGAATATGAGTGCTGAATCATTATTGTGATATTTCTTTTAATCTGCAGTGTCTTGGAGCAGCTAGAAGGAAAAACCTAAAATTGTGGCAGTGTAACCCAGATGAAACTCTTGAAATCTGTTCTGTAACTAATTATTGTGGAGTGCTTTGAAATTTATTGCTTTTTTTGTATATATGTTATTTTTTACGATTAAAAGAACATAATGACTTAAGAAAAATTTGGTCAGTATTTTTTGGTTTTACTTAAGTTATAATCAGAAATACTATAAATTTATAGTGAAATTAAATCGTTTTGATTCACTTCACGTTCTTAGTGAGACTTGTTTTTTGTACACTGTTGATTATAATATACAAGAAGGCTGAAATAGATTGGCTTCCTATCCCAAATGTAGTAGACCTCTTATGTAAGAGATTTACCAGTGACAGTCCTGGTTTATGTCTGTTGTTCTGGTTTACTTATTAATAGGGTCCCTTTTTACTCTTGAAAATGTCCTGGTTTGGGTGATACATGGTCAGAAACTTTAAGGAATTTGAAATATAAACTAATAAAAAAGGAAGATTTAAATGAACTTTTCTAGTAAGGAGTATTTCGTTCACAACAATGTACATATCTGTCTAAACTTTTATTACAGAACACTAGGCATAAATAATACAGACCTCATAGGAATTGGTACTTTTTAAAATTATTAATAGTACTCTGAAATTCCTTTAACTTAGGAAGTGATTTGTTTAATACTGATAGAAATGGATCTAAGAGCAGTCATCAATGATAAAATGCTAAGTACTTTTCCTACAAATCTTCTCCTTGAACCAAAACATAACTTTTTTCCACCGATGAAACAAGTTGAAAGGTGGGTGAACTAGCATTATATGTACAAACTAGTAGATAAGTAGACCCAAACACTCCAAACCCAGTCATCTGGATATGAACTCTATAAATATATGTATATTTTTTCTTGTTACTGCATCATGCTGTTTTGGAATAATAGAATTTATATAAAACATAGTCTGTGCTGTTCTATTTTTAATTTAGAAAACGTTTTTGAGAAAATAACTAAATGTTAACCAAAAATTAATATTCCTAACGTAGTGTAGTCCCAGTAAAGTTTTCTATTTATTTTAGAAAGCTTCAGTTTTTTAAAAAAATTTTCTTCAGTATAGAGTTTGTTACATGTAGCATTAGGCAATATTAAAGTCAATAAATTTTTATTTAAGGTATTGCACATGTTGAGTTTCATTCCACTGCTCATCAAAGTCACCTTAGTTCCTCTGAAGCTTAAAGCAAGATTTATCTTCAATAACCCCTTTAAAAAGTGCTCCACAACTGTTAGACAGTCTTGTCACAATTCTTTTAGTTGGCCTTCTTTTCAGTTGTGTATGGACATACTAATTGATGTTTCATAAGTTTCCTGCCTAGTATTCTTTGAACCTAATTTCTTCAAATTATTCATTTTAGGGCCTCCAGAATCAGAATTGGTAGATCTTCAAGGTTCTCAATTTCAGACACTTCTTATCATGTGTTTGTATCTTATTCACTCCTAGAGGTTATCACACAGTAGATAACTATGGGATATGCCCATACCTAAAAAATTAACTATTAGATCTTTCATACTTTTAGCAGTGCTTCTATCTTGTAGTTCCTACCCACAGATCTAATAAATAGTTCTGTGAGTAAAGCCAAACTACATAGTTATTCTTTGAGGCGTTTCCAACAATGTGGGCCTACAGAAAAAACCCCATTGCGATAGACCTCAATAGCTTCACATTTTAAGAGGTTACTAAAATGCTTTTTAAATTAGATAGCAATTTAAATTGAGTCTCATAACTGAGATTAAAATAAACTGGGCTCCCTCAGTCAAGGTTAGAGTGTAGCACCTCTTACATGGATCAATCCATTTTTTAAAACTTTGATTAATAATTGTACTTCTTTGTAATTATGGCACATATATTCTTTTACTTGCCTTACAATAGGTGTGGACACTTGAGAGATGAACATAATTGACTTCCGGTGGAATTAGCAAAAATGTTTATACTTGCTTTCTCAGCATCAAATGTGGATTCTTTCAAATAGTGAGTTTAAAACTAAAGTAGATTGGAAGGTCTTGAAATTTGTTGTAATCTCAGCAGGTACCAAAGCAGGAAATGTTCCCAAAAATGTGATTGTGCTCTAGTATTGATAAGGGCATATTGGCATAATCCCAATCTTACAGTACAGTGGGAGATAAAATCAGGTTTAAGCTCTGGCCCTATCTCTTAATATCTGTTTATTTCCTAACAAGTCTTATTTCCCAACTGGAAAATGAGAATGATTCTTACTGTGCCCAAAAGCATTGAAAGAATGAAATAATGAATGTGAAATTTCTTGAAGAAGACTTCCAAGCAGTTTAAGTAATTTGCCTATCAGGGGCAGAGTGGTGGAAGGCTTTCCAGATAGAAGGGATGCACAAAAATCCTGATGTATTCTGGAGACCACAAGGATATAGTAATATATTTATATAGGTTGATATTGGGAAAGCAGCAGCAGCTTCACCTAATTTGACCAAATAATTGAACTTCTCTTGCTTCAGTTTCTTTACCAATAAAATGGAGATAATAAGGTGTACTTTGAGTATTTTACAGGATTGTTGACAGGATTGAGTGAGATGTACATATATATATATCTTAACAGTGTAAGATTGTTAATAGTAGGTAGACTTAAGAGCTACAGCTAATCAAAGAGATCTCTCCAATTGCTGACGTTAATTGAATTGTAGTGAAATTGTTGAATTACTGTGCAAATTGTGAGAGATTTATAAATTGGCTTAAACTATACTATTTTCAGTGATTTTATGTCTATTATTTTATTCACATAACTCAGTTTAGGTAAGTCAGAGCATATTATTATATTATTATTTCCATTATATTCCAAGGAATATTAGAAGTCATCTGGCCCAGGCAAAATTGTATGAAAGGAGAAACTAATTTGTTAATTTATTTCAGGAATTGGTGGTTGAAAGAAATAATTTACTTAACAGTGCTTTATGATCTTAGCTTCATATCCATAAAAGGGAGTATTGGTATCAAGTTGATTGTGATCTGAGCTAATTTAGTAAAGACTTGAGTGTATTTAATTTCTCTTTTTGAAAATAGGGCCCAGGTATCTGTTATTATTGGGCTTTGTTAGCAGAGTGTGTCTTATTTGCTGTGCGCGCTTCAGTTCCATCTTTACCAGTTTATTAGCTACTTTAATTACCTTCTAAGAGAGGTAGTTATTTAAAACTCAGATATTTACCCTATTTTAAAATAATTCAAGTTAAGTGAAAAGACCACATGTTTTAAATTCAATTTCTCTTTAATTTGTTCCTATTTTCCCCTCACTTTCTCAAAACTAAGTTTCTATCATTATGCAAACAAATACAGCATTTAATTAATTAAAGCACGAGATTGGCTGTTCAGTTTTTCTATTTTTAATCTACTTGACTAGAACCTTCATATAATATATTCTTCAGAGCCATGTTCCAGGAGCACATTGTAGGTTATAATGAATTAGTTTTTGTAACCAGACCCTCTTGGACATAGTCCAAGACAAACTTGTACTATTCAAAATTCTGTGTTTCACTACATAATGAGAATTGTTACTTGAGGGTCCACTGTAGTCAATCTGTTTTTATTATAATTCTACCAATGTAAACTTAAACAATAAGGTCTCAGGATCAATGCTAGACATCAGAGTATTTACAGAGTACATTCTAATTGTTCATTTTTCTGCTCTCTTGCCCTTTAAAAATTGGCAACCAAATTCAGGAAATAAATTGCAGTTTATTAGAAAATACCTTTCTCCCAGAAGATCAAGTTTCAGTGCATCTCAGGTTTTGTGGGAATGGATCAAATACATCAGGCAAAAATAGGCTCACTTTCCATTTGAAATTGCTGTACTCTTTTCCCAGAAAATCCTTTTTTTATTATGTGGTTTATTAGTTAAAATTATATTGCTAGAACTAAGGGAAAAGCAGTTTGACCATATTCAACCCATAACAGTGGTGTATTGGACACCTCTTGGACACTGCTCTAGCTATTGCAGGGGCAGTCAGATTCATGCAGGTGTAATATGACAGCTCCTCACCTGACTTATTTCTCTGAAGCCACTAGAAACACATGTGCAACCTGGAAGAGGGAAGAAATTAACAACCCAAAAGGCAACCCCAGCTTGCTAATATCAGAATTGTTGGGCAAATATTCCTCTCTTGTGTCCTCTGGCATGCAGTTCTGAGGTACATCATGGCTCTGAAGAATGTGCCAGGATTGAGCCCCATTGGCTAAAGCAGAAGAAGATCTCAAACATGCACTCTTTTACTGGGCTTCCCTCCTTCCCTGTTTCCTTTTCCTATCTCCCCACTCCTGTTCCCTGAGAACTTCCCATATAAGAAAATTACACATAAGCTGAGGTCTCAGGCTTTTCCACTGAGAACCCAAACTAAGAGATAAAGGGAAAATATGAGGTTTCCATTTCACTGTTTTTAGGTTATTGATGGAAGATTTAACTTTTGAAAGTTTGCATGCATGGGTGGAACAGTTATTGTATGCAATCATTTGTAAAGATGCATTATAGTGCTGACCCAAGATTGGTTGAGCATGTGTATTATAGGATATTTTTCTTATAGTGATAATAGGTTGGATTTGAAGGGACTCATATACTCTTGCTCACTCTCTCTTATAAACAGGGAATCTTTTCTTGCTGCTTCTCAAAGTCTAGTAGGCACTAGAATAATCTAGAGAATATGTAAATATATGGATTCCTAGGACCTACTCACCAGAGATTCTAATATAGTATGTCTGGAATGGAGTTTTGCAACTTTGATTTTTAATAGGCATCCCCTAGGGGATTCAGATAGTCCATGAACCACATTTTGAGAAATATTGCTAGGTTATTTCAGTAGTTACATTGCTTGGTGTAATCTGTGACTATAGAATAAATTAAAGCTAACTGCCTGCTTTTCAATTGTTTATAGTAGCATCCAAAGTATGCAAAATAAATGAAAATTAAATATTAATTTAGTGAAGAATCACAGAAGACTAAATTGATTGTGTATCTAATGAAACTCCTGGTGAAGTGATGCTTTTGTCTTCAGGTGTATAATCAACATATACTCCCTAAAATTTAAAAGAAAAACAAATTTCCTTTACTATGGATATTAATTTGAATTATAGCATCAACAGAAAGCTAGTCGTATAACAGTTAAACATCTTTCAGGAAATTTTGCAAGAGCTCAGTAAGATCAGTTTGTCTTATAAATGAATCTGTTTGTTGGTTCTAATGTCAACTCCTGTTTCTCCATTGACCCAACTTTAGTTAGGCAAGTTCTTAGAATGTTTGTCACACTATTCTGAACTCCCTTCTGATCAATGATAAGCATTTCATAAATAATTCATGTGTGAACTTTGCTCATTGATTCCAATACCTTAATCAGTTTATCAGTCTGAGACTAAATTAATATCATCTTTAGAAAATGTTAAACCTCTGGTGTATGGTCTGACATTAATATGTGCTGCCTTCACATATGGTAAAATTTGGAGGCCCTCGAATGTCCTAATTGCAAACTCCTTTCCCCCTCTGCTCCAGCAAATAAGTTAGATCCCCTATCAAGGACCAGGCAGAGTGTCTGCTTTTCCCTGAGAAGTGGGCTTAAGTTCCCTGCCTATTCATGGAATAAATCAAATAAGCCAATCACATTCACCTATGGGAACCAAGGGTCACCACACCTTGTTCCTACAAAGCCTGCCCCCCACAACCCCTATTTGTTCACTGTATTCCTGAGCACAAACCTCGCGTGGCCCTGTATGCTGTGTGCTTCCTTCTTCCCTGGACTGTGAGTATAAGTGAATAATAAGCTACTGTTGATCTCATCTGTCCACTGTCAGGTATCTTGTGATCAGTCACTCCCATAATCCTAGAGCTTGGAATCCATCTTTCACTAATGGTGTGAAGAGGAGGCAAGTAAATTGAAATCCTAGTCTGTCTCACTTCTTAGCCCAACACATTTTGGACTCACTGTCTCCATCACTTTTTACTATCAAGAGAATTTAATATTAACCTACAATAAATTTAGTTCAGCAAGGAGGCCTTTGGAGGAAAAAACATATTCTAGAGCTCTGAAGAAATAATTCAATTGGGAATAACAGCATATTGAAATCTTTGGCCAATTAATTTAATGTTGTGAGATAACATATAAATTGATATAAAATGCCTTTGAAAAACTGAGATACTTGGTAAGATATCATAATACAGATTATCTATGTCACATTTCTTTTGGCATAGATGACCCAAATTTGAATTTTAAAAAATTATTTAAATATTTTCATCACAGTTATAAACTCCTCCCAAAATAGGTTAATAAAAGCTTCTTTAAAGTAAGTTTTTAAATTGAAGTACATTCATTTCTAGTTTTGAAAATTTAACAAGGTTAGAATGTTTTCCAACATTAAATCTTAAAGCTTACTAAAGTTGCTGATCTACTTTTTCTTTCTCTGACAGAAATAAAATACTTATTCTAAGTGTGCTGGTTTTAATCAAAATCCCATTTTGTAAAGGCAGAATAATTCCTATTCAGTACTGTATGTTTGTACTCAGATCATCTCCCTGGAGATGTGATTTAATCAAGAGTGGTTGTTAAACTGGATTAGGTGACGACATGTCTCCACCTATTTGGGTGGGTCTTGATAAGTTTCTGGAGTCCTATAAAAGTGGAAACATTTTGGAGAATGAAGGCGATTCGGAGAGAGCAGAAAATACTGCAGCACCACAAAGCAGAGAGTCCACAGCAAGTGACCTTTGGAGATGAAGAAGGAAAATGCCTTCCGGGGAGCTTCATGAAACAGGAAGCCAGGAGAGAAAGCTAGCAGATGACGCCGTGCTCGCCGCATGCCCTTCCAGCCGAGAGAGAAACTGTGGCTGTGTTCACCATGTGCTTTCTCACTTGAGAGAGAAACTCTGAACTTCAATGGCCTTCTTGAACCAAGGTATCTTGGATGCCTTAGATTGGACATTTCTATTGACTTGTTTTAATTGGGACACTTTCTTGTAAACTAACAACTTATTAAATTCCCCTTTTTAAAAGCCACTCTGTTTTGGGTATATTGCATTCCTGCAGCTAGCAGACTAGAACACTAAGTTAAGCTTTGTCTTCTCTCAATCAAGCTATTATATAATGAAATTTATTATATGTTCTATTAAAAGTGTGGGAGAAGTGCTAACATTTGCTGAGCACTGACTGTTCCGATATGGAGTAATTTAGGGTAAATTAACACATAAATTGAGCCACTGTGCCAGGAATGTTTGGAGGCAATAATGAAATAGATTGTAGCAGAATCAATAGTCAAATCCATGTTAGTCTTGCTAAAAAGCTTATATGTTTTCAATATGCCAAACATTCACTTCATTGTAAAGGTAAAAAACAGTTGAAAGTAATTATTATTTTCAAAAGGGTCCACCTGGACTGAACTAAATTACCAAATTTAGAGGCATCTCTCAGGTAGGATTCTACCAGTGAAAAGATAAAGGAATCAAAACTGAAATAACGGAATGTATTTGGGTCTTTGGTTCTCAAGCTTTCTTGTCCTACTTCCTAGGAATTTTTCAAGTTAAAAATCTTTAAAGCATTTTTGAGCATGTGTGCAAAGCACTGTATTAAGAGCCCACCACTTGAATAACAAGTACTATCACCTCTAAGAAGGAATTTGAATCCTGAAATTTTGGTCTTCATAACCTTATTGAAAATTTCCTGTCAGGTATAACCAACTTTCAGAAGTACTAAATTCTTAGGTAAATCCTAAACTATATCCACATAAGAATGACTAAAAAATACATGCATACAGAGATATACAAAGAAAATAAACAGTTGAGACAGCTTAAAGCAGTATTAAGTAGGAAATTGACAACAGATCCACAAATAATCTGAGCATATATGATGCATATGAGGCAGTCTTACCAGTTTGAGACAAAATTTTATGATGGCATTAAGAAATTAGGTTTGAAGTGGAGTCACTTTCCTTACCAATGGCAAACCCATAAATTGAGCCACTGCCAAAAATATTTCAGGGCACTAATGATATAGATTAAAATATAAAATCAAATGATAATTTTGTTCAGCAAGGACTCTAATATAACTATACAGCACAATTTTTACTTTTTCTTATTATACCTTACAAAACATAGACTAGATTTCATGTTGTATTCAGAAAAGTCCATGTAGGGTAATAAAAAACTACCAGGATAGGCTTTACTCAGGAAAGTGGGATGTTTTGGTTTCAGCTCAACCCTTAGATTGTACAGTAGTTTTTGATTTTCATTCCTCAACTCAAAAATGAGGAAGTGGATTCATTAGTTATTTTTCAAGATTCCCTGGGGCTTGAAAATTTCATGATTCTAAGTGCTTATATTAGGAAACATAGGAAGATATTCAAGAAGGAAAGAGGTTATAGTTCAGAAAGCTAGCATTGTTGACAGGAATAAAAACAAAGGGACATATCCCCAACTAGACTTAAAGAATAAAATTAAAAAAAAATTTTGAGTAGGCCCTTTTTGAAGTGGGCCCTGAGGTGCTGTGTAAAATACATGCACACACCAACATGCACACACCCTTACAGATCCCTTACTTGATAATTTCCATATAACCTTAATTTTAATCAAACTCTTGCAATGTAACAATATTTTAAAGGAGTCAATTTGTGGAAAAGTCGTTTAATAGGATTTCATATATTTAGAATCCCACTACAAAATGTAGAATTAGGCTTGAAATTTTACCCATGGATTTCACATGAAATATAAAATATAGCTAGTTCCTAAATAGCTTTCTTCAAAACCAGAAACATAAAAATACTCAATACATAAATTACAATCCCAAATTCAGTGTTTAAACAGTAGGCTCTGCATTTTAAAAACATTGTTTAAAATATTTTTAATCACTATGCAATATTATCACCAGAAACACTGTACTGTAAAAGCATACTCCATTGGTAAATATCTATACCTTGACTGAAAACTAATTGAAAAGAGAAAGATTTAAACAACTGAGATCGTCAGAATGCAATTTATACGGAATGAAATTAATTTTGGTTTGATGAATCAGCACATTCTTTTTGCAGATACACATTATATTGCTTTCCCGACATTTAGCTGAATTATCAGAAGTTTTACACAGAATTGCCTTAGAGCGGGACTAAAAGGCATCCAAAGGCTTACCTGCATCTGGATATTTGTTCTCACTTTTTTCTTTATTCTTTCTCAACATCCTAAATATACTGTTATAGTCTTTGAGTTTGAACTTAATAACACAGTGGGACACTGGGGACAATTTCAAGATGTATCAGGCTTGGTCAGTTCAAGGCAAAGTCCTATTACGATGACCTAAAGATAGCTTTTGACAGGAAAATACTCAATATAAATCTGTTAAAAATTTTTTTTTTAATTCTTACATAAATCCATATGTCAGCTGTTAGGTTAAATTGAATGCCACAAAATATGTGAGTATTCAATTTAACCTGTATTAATAATTAAGGGTGTATTCTGGTATGTGAAAATAAATCTAAAGAGATTGGTAACTTTTAAATGACACACAGTACTAAAATAATTGGATCAATGAAAGACAGAGGTAAAAGAATCACTTTTAAATGTGATATAAATGACAGGAAGATTCAAATTTTCTTTAAACTAAGAAGTTTTTCAGACCTAATAGGCATGACAAAACCTGTCTTCATTCCTTTCTATCCAGCTCAGCAAGTGCTTTTGCGCTCCAATAGTTAATCAGTTACCAGATTCCACAATCTTCATCTTTCACACTTTTCAACTCTTGTGAATTGTTCCTCTAATGTACTTAGGAACACCAAGCAGACCAATACTTGTGGGTTTTTTGTTTGTTTTTGCTTTAAAAAGGCAATTATTATTTCTATTCAAAATTAGGTCTACCACATATAATATAGCCATATTGCAAGAGCCTGTAAAACTTAATAGTATATTATCAAAGAAACAGGTAGCTTAAGATAATCATTAATATGTAAAATGTATTTAGCAAAATTATTTAGCCCAACTTTTTAAATCACTAAACCCATGTATTCTATATCAAATAACATTTATCCAAACAAATCAATGAACATCTGTGCAAGTGTCATGAAACAATATCTAGCCAGCTTTTCAGAAAAGGTATAATGCAAGTATTAGCATCTTAAACAATAGATTTCTTCTTAAACATCATATCTTAATTTAATCTTCCCCCCAAATTCATAGAAAGTTGCAAAATATAAAACAATATATAAACTTACCCTTCAGTTTATTTAGAAAATCTCTGCTCTTGGTCAAAAGCAGAAGGAGTTTTACTGCTGACTTTCCCTGAAGCTATGAACTTAAACATTAAACCAACAGGAGCCACCTCTCTGGACCACACGAGAATTTGCTAGACACTACTTCTATGTGGAAGAGTTGTGCTGCATCTAAGCTATATACTGTGTGCAATGGATAACCTAATATGCCTTTCATTTAACTGGCTGGGCAGGTTTCTACCATCTGTGGAACATGGAATCAAACCAGAATATGTTGGCATAACAGGCTAGTCAAACCGGTTTTTCTGTAGATCCAGAACCTGTCCAACCAGTTCGCATCAAAGGGTAGTCCAACATGCTGGAGCGGCTCTGCTAAGCTTGTACAGGGTGAATTATCCGCACCTCCCGTCAACTCCCAACAAACTGCTCAGAATGTTGTAGCCTCCAGCAAAATAATTCAGAATTCTAGTGGGAAGGGTAGATCTGTGTCAAGTATATAGGAAGAGTCCATTGTTATAAACCTCTCATTGTGGATACGTATAAATGTCTTAAGAGGTAGGTAGCCCTTTTAAAAATGTGCTCTAGGGCTCTCTGCAGACTGAAGCCTGTCCAAATGGTTTATCTACGATGAAGAAGAATCCCATAACATCCACTCTTCCCCTAGTCTACTAAGACTTTCTTGATATAGCTAAGTCTTGAAGGGAGAAGTTGATATCCACTCAAGGGTAATGACCCTGAGAGCTAGAAGGAAGCATTTCTAGAAGTAGGGAGAGTGTAGGTTGACCAAACATTTGCCTGGGTGTGTTATCTTCCTTGTTCTCAAATGATCCTCATACCATTCTACTCTAAAATTGGAAGAATTCCTATTTCTACACATTGGGGATAACTTGAAGAGGTCTTACTTTGAATATTCACTGGTATAATGCAAATTGTCCATGCCTATTCTGTGCCAGGAACCATGCCACGTACAGGATTCACAATGGTGAAAAAGACAAAAAGCCTACTTTAGTAAGACGGGAACAATGTCAAAGTTCCCAATTAAGCAAATCTATTAAGTTTTCAGAAGGAAGAAGTGGGCAACAATAACTTAAGATCACATTTTGACAGAAATTGGTTTGTATTAAATGAGATCATCTGAGAATATTTCTTCTTACTCTTTCATAATACTTTATACACTTAGAAACAATCTTTCATATCTACTGATGCAGTGATTCTCAAATTTTCCTGCTTACATATCATATGAAGTGCTATTTAAGGATACGGATTTCTGGGCTTTGCCTCCAGAGATTTTTATTCAGTAGGTCTAGAGTAATGTCCAAGCACTTCAGATGATTCTGATGCAGTTGTTGCAGGCTCAAACTGCATTCCGAGCTTCTTTTCAATTTCGGTACCTAATTAAATAGAGTACACATTAATCAAAAGTTACTATTTTCATTATTGTTTCTCCATTGTCTAGAACACTTACTGGAACTTAGAAAGTACTCAATAAATGATTCTTAGGTAAATATCTGCTCAAAGCCAGTACTTGATAGAAACTAGGGTAATTATAATTAGTTGAGAAGCCCATGCATGTAACTTATTATGAGAATCAAACTGCAGTAAGTGCTAAAATTATAATAATTGAGGCTGGAGCACAGAAAAGGAAGCAAGTATTACTGAATATGAGAAAGTCTTCACAAAGGAGATTAACTTAGAGACTTTTTTTTTAACCATGTCCAAAGATTGCTATCCACAGAATCATAAAAGGATGGGGAACAATAAAATGAATGCCTTTGATTTGATACAGTAATAAGAGTTTTAAGTACCTTAGGACACTCTTCAAAATTTTCTGTAAGGGATCAGAGTATAACTATTTTAGGCTATGTGGACCAGATTGTCTCTGTCTCAATTATTTACCCGAACATTGTGCCACAAAAGCAGACAATGAATGGGTATGGCAGCGCTCCAGTAAATTTTATTTACAAAAACAGGCAGCAGGTCAGATTTGGCCCAGTGGGTCATACTCTGCTAGTGTCTGCTCTAGAATTGTAAAAATTAACAGGATTTCATAATAAATTAGTAAAATAAGCTTTGGAGTCAGAAAGACTGGGTTCATCCTAGCTTTGTCGTTTGAATAAAGCATGAGTTTTATTTATAAAATGGGGATAAAAGTAATATTACGTACCTCCTAGAGTTATTATAAGATTCAAATAACAATACACATAAAGGTTTAGGTGAAAATTTAGTACGTAGTAAAGGTGCAATAAAATGTCAGCTAAAAAGAAAACTAGTCAAAATATGGTAGTAGAATAAAAGGATTTATTTCCATGATATGTTGCAATAGCACTAAAATGGCAGTAAAGAACCAAAACACCATGAACTCTTAAATGTCAGAGAACAAGAGAGACAGCAGACAAGAGAGCATAAATTTTTAGAAGAAGGAATAAGAATGAATGATGACTGATTTAGACTAGAAAAAGATAAAGTCTCACTACCTGTAATAATAAAAGCAACTCCATCTCTTCTGCAGAATCCTGGAAAACTTCAGGAATAAGAGACACAGGGTATCTCTAAATAGCCTCGGAATGTGAGGTGAACTTGAAATAGAAAGACTCATTTAAAGTCTTGTTAAGAAGCAGTTTGCTCCCTACATCCTCTTCCCCAACCCAGAAGTCTGAAGACTGCTGCTTTTACAATCTTCATAGAAGATAAATAGGACTTATTAAACCTACTACGGGAGATTGTCCCAGATTGTGTCTGGGTTTGGGAATACCAGGGAGAGTTGAGAGTGGATGGCAAAATATCACACGAAAGTAAAGAACAATGTATTAGTTTCCTATTGTTGCTGTAACAAATTAATACAACTTTGATGACTTAAAGCAGCACAAGTTTATCCTATTCTTTTTTCTTGATGATCATAGTATTTTAATGTGATTATCAATCCATTGACATTTGACCCAATTGTGATGTAGTTTGACTTCATAAACACTGTTCTCTCTTTGATCCCCCACTTTTTATTTTTCAATCTTATTATTGATGCTTTCTGTATTAGTTTTTTTAACTTTATTTATTGTATAGTATAACATATATACAAAGCAAAGAGATAAAAAAGTAATAGTTTTCAAAACACTCTTCAACAAGTGTTTACAGAACAGATCCCAGAGGTTGTCATGGGCTACCATACAATCCTCTCATATTTTTCCTTCTAGCTGCTCCAGAATATAGGAGGCTAGAGGGCTTAAATACTTTTTTATCATAACACTCGACTTTATTTCCTTCTTTTTTTGTGAACAACAACATATATACAAAAAAGCTATAATTTTCAAAGCACAGCACCACAATTAGTTGTAGAACATATTTCAGGCTTTGACACGGGTTGCAATTTCAGTTTTAGGTTTTTACTTCTAGCTGCTCTGAAATACTGGAGACTAAAAGAGATATCAATTTAATGATCAGCATTCATATTCATTTGTTCAGTCCTATCTTCTATGTATAATTCCACCATCACCTTTGATTTTTCCATACCTCTCTTTGGGGTTGTTTGGGCTATGTCAATTCTAAATTTTTGCTATTGGAAGGGTCTGTCACTAACATGGGGTAGGGAGATGGAACTGTCTGATGTTCTGGAGAGGCTGGACTAGGTTTCAAGACTCATCTGGACCAGGGACCCATCTGGAGGTTGTAGGTTTCTGGAAAGTTACTATATTGCATGGAACCCTTGTGGAATCATATGTATTGCCCTAGGTGTTCTTTAGGATTGGCTGGAATGGTCCTGGTTGGGGGTTGGCAGGCTATGATAGGTAGCAAGGTCTACCTGAAGCTTGTGTAAGAGCAACCTCCAGAGTAGTCTCTCAACTCTATTTAAACTCTCTTTGCCACTGATAATTTATTAATTACATTTCTCCCCCTTTTGGTCAGGATGTAATCGTTGATCCCACGGTGCCAGTTCTAGATTCATCCCTGGGAGTCCTCTCCCATGTCTCCAGGGAGACTTTCACCACTGGATGTCATGTCCTATGTAGGGGGGAGGGAAATGATTTCACTTGCAGAGTTGGGCTTAGAGAGAGTGAGGCCACATCAGAGCAAAAACAGAGGTCCTCCAGAAGTAACTCTTCGGCATGCCTATAGATAGTCTAAACTTCTCCACTACCTACATAAGCATCACAAGAATAAGCCTTATGATCGAGGGCATGGCCTATTGATTTGGGTATCCTTAAAGTTTGACACAGTATCAGGGGATTTCCTGATGGTAAGGTTTAATAGTTCTATAGTCTTTCTTCCCTCCCTCATGAGACATTGCCAGTACTTTTTGATTATCTGCTTAATACACTCTAGGATGTTTCCAGGCATTACAGTAATCTACACAGGATTAAAGGACCTCTTTCTTATTCTGTTCATCCTGAGTTTCAATTGTTCAAATGAACTGTACAGATAGGTTGAATTAGATTATGCACTACAGAAAATTTCAGTTCCAGATCAAATAAACCTTTCTTCCATTGGTTTCAAAGAGTGTGTGTGGTTCTAAAATATTGACACTGTCTTCCTTACCTATATGTTCTGAATTATTTTAACCCCAACCTGTTCAGCTTTATCTCTAAATATCAGGTTATATATATATAAAACAGCCTCTAAAAATCCAGAAATAATAATCACCACTCCAGGTTTAATGTGTCTGCTCTAAAAGCTTACAATCTAGGCCCCTGTTTTCTTAGAAGAATTTTCTAAAGGTGACAATACCATTGCTGTTTTTTTGTTCCTGACTTATTTTGTCTCCCCAAATGTCCCACATGTTCATTCACATCGTTGCATGCCTCACAACATTGTTCCTTTTTATAGCAGCATAACCTTCATTCATAAATATACACCATCTTTCGCCAATCTACTTCTCCGTCAGTGCATCCTTCAGTCACCTGCATTCTTCCGGCATCATGCAGAGGGCCCAAAGTCCAGTCCATCAACATTCTCAATTTTAGATAATTTCATTATTCCCAAGAGACAGAAAACCAATAAACACACCCTTGCCAACTAGGAAATCTAAACCTCCTCTAAACTCTTGTCCCTCATCCCATTATTTACCTCTGCTGTTGCTGTGGTAGTGCTGATGGTTTCCTTTTGGACATAGCTCATAGCATGCCATAAAAGTTTTCCCCCTATACCCTGGACTTAAAACACTCTTTATACAAGAATCATATCTTTGAAATAATTCTTATGAGAACTCATTCATATTTCTAGTGTGAGTCAGTTGGAACATGTAGGTCTATACAACCCTTTTCAATCTTGTTTATCTTAAATATGGTAATATTACTTCTAGACCCACCTTCGCTCCTATCTATTCCCTTACATTGGAGTTCAACCTCATTAGCTAA
>PVIY010034988.1:0-26688 GCA_004026745.1 Myrmecophaga tridactyla
AAAACAAGCATTTTCTTCTAATACTGTTTTGAAGCAGACAGTGCATTAATATTCTCAGAGTACTATCTATCAAGTAACTTAAGAACAAGAACTAATGTTTCCATATTTTCACTAATGCATATTACATAAGACTCTCTATTCCGAAAAACACTCCAAAGCAACTCCTCATTAAATATACTTTCGCAAAATTATTATTTTAAATTGATTTTTTCCTTTTCCACCAAATTTCCCCCATTTCTCTCAAAACTCCATATATAATTATTACCCTTTCTCTCATAAAACTGTGATTTTTAAAGTGTTAAAGAAATTTTAAATATTTCATCAAATCTAAACTGCTTGATAGAGAGGAGCCAAGATGGCAGCTTAGTGAGGTGTGGGATTTAGTTTGTCCTCCAGAGCAGCTAGTAAATAGCCAGGAACAGTACAAAACAACTGCCATGGCCACATCAGTGGCCAGACACACAATGTACACCAGTCTGGACAAGCTAGATCAGTTGCGATCCCATCCAGAACCATGAGTCCCCCAAGCTGCAGAGGCCAACTCCCCTCCCCAACAGGCTGCTTCCCAGAGGGTAAAAGGAAAGAGACTTTACTGGCAGCAAGGGGCTGAGTTCAACCAAGCTCTAATTGTGGAATTAATTAACAAATTCTGACTACTAAAAATAGGCCCCCAGCTCAGCTGAACTTCGAGTAAAAGCTGAGGTTGCTGGTTTTTGTCCTGGTGCAGTGGGGACAGGACTGACAGAAAAAGAAAAAGAAAAAAAAAAAACAAAAAACAGAGGTTTTTTTGCATCAGGCATCATGAAATATTGAAAAGGTCTGGGCCCTGAAGGAAGGAGGGGGCACATAGGATCTGGAGATACACAGAGCAATGTACTAACAAGTTCTTGATTGGCAAACCTTAGGAATGGGGGTTCTGTTCTGAAAAGAAGGATTTTGTTTTTTCTTTTCTTCTTTGTGGCTCTGTTTCTACAGCTTGACTGCTCTTTGGATATAGCTGCAAGGCTTCTCAGGCTCGAACTGCCCTAGGCAAGGGCAGAATTAAACTTGTCTGAGAGCTTGCCTGGAGGTTGTGCCTTCCCCAGGAGAGGGATGGGACCCAGCTCAGGTGGAATCCCTCCCTCAAGGAATTCAGATCCCAGGATCTAGAAAACTGAAGCAATTAAAGCCAGTCTACACCCTCTCCTCTATCTCAACCATGCCCACAGCAGGAAGAGTCTGCTGAAGTTAAAGGTTCCACATCACCTTATGCTGTGGAATCTGCAGGCAGACAAGTGCCACATACTTGGCAGGATAGGAAAAACAAGGAGTATAGAGGCTTCATAGGAAAATCTTTCAACCTCCTGGGTCTCACCCTCAGAGAAAACCAATGCAGGTGACGCTTTCCTCCTCAGAGGAGGCCAATCTGGTCTGGGAAAAACTGACTGGGGTCTATAATACCTAAGGAGACCATTCTAAGGGGACCAAAAAAAGGCACCATACAGGCAGGGCAAGAAACACGAAAACAAGAACTGAAATATTCTGATCTGTTAAACAAAATCTAAGCTAGAGGTCTAGAATAAGCTGAACTGAATGTCAAAGAACAGATGGACAACAAAGTCATCCAGTAAGACAATCCTAGGTAAAATAAGCAAAAACAATCTCCAGAATAAACTAATTAAGGAAACTAAATGTCTAGACACCAGCAAAAAATAATGAATTGTACTAGGAAACTGGAAGATATGGCCCAAAGAAACAAACCAACAATTCAAATGAGATACAAGGGTTGAAACAATTAATTCACAATGTTCAAACAGACATGGAAAACCTCATCAAAAATCAAATCTATGAATTGAGGGAGGATATAAAGAAGGCAAAGGATGAACAAAAAAGAAGAAATCGAAAGTCTGAAAAAACAAATCACAGAACTCATGGGAATGAAAGGCACAGAAGAGATGGAAAAAACAATGAAAACCTATAATGTTAGATTTCAAGAGGCAGAAGACAGGATTAGTGAACTAGAGGATGAGACATCTGAAATCTGACAAACAAAAGAAAATATAGGGAAAAGAATGGAAAAATATGAGCAGGCACACAGGGAAATGAATAATAACATGAAGCACACAAATATACGTGTTGTGGGCGTCTCAGAAGGAGAAGAGAAGGGAAAAGGAGGAAAAAAACTAATGGAGGAAATTTATCACTGAAAATTTCCCAACTCTTATGACTTAAAATTACAGATCCAAGAAGTGCACTGTACCCTAAATAGAACAGATCCAAATAGATGTAGTAGTCCAAGACATTTACTAATCAGAATGTCAGATGTCAAAGAGAAAGTGAGAATTTTGAAAGCAGCAAGAGAAAAGCAGTCCATCCCATACAAGGGAAGCCCAATAAAACTACGCATAGATTTCTCAGCAGGAACCATGAGGTGGTATGATATATTGAAGATACTAAAAGTGATATGATATATTCAAGATACTAAAAGAGAAAAACTTCCAACCAAAAATTCTATATCCAGCAAAATTGTCCTTCAAAAATGAGGAGGAAATTAAAACATTTTCAGACAAAAAAATCACTGAGAGAATTTGTGACCAAGAGACTGGCTCTGCAAGAAATACAAAAGGAAGCACTAAAGACAGATAGGAAAAGACAGCAGAGAGAAGGGTAGAGATGAATGTAGAAATGAAGACTATCAGTAAAGGTAAAAGGAAGAAAACTTAGATATGACATATAAAATCCAAAAGCCAAAATGGTGGAAGAAAGTACTGCCCTTTCAGTAATAACACTAAATGTTAATGGATTAAACTCCCCAATCAAAAGATATAGACTGGCATAATGGATTAAAAAATAGGACCCATATCTATGCTGTCTATAGGAGACACATTTTAGGCCAAGGATAAACACAGGTTGAAACTGAAAGGCTGGGAAAAGATATTTCATGCAAACAACAATCAGGAAAGAGCAGGAGTAGCTATACTAATATCCAACAAATTAGGCTTCAAATGTAAAACAATTAAAAGAGACAAAGAGAGACACTATGTATTAATAAAAGGAACAGTTCAACAATCATAAATATTTATGCACCGAGCCAGAGTGCTCCAAAATACACGAGGTAAACCCTGAAAACCCTGAAAAGAGAAACAGACACATCTACCATAATAGTTGGAGACTTCAATTCCCCACTCTCATCAATGGACAGAACGTCTAGATAGAGGATCAATAAAGAAACAGAGAATGTGAATAATACAATAAATGAACTAGACTTAACAGACATTTATAGAATATTACACCCCGCAACAGCAGGATACACCTTTTTCTCAAGTGCTCATGGATCATTTTTAAGGACAGACCAGATGCTAGGTTGCAAAGTAAGTAATAATAAATTGAAAAAGATTGAAATCATACAAAATACTTCCTCAGATCATAAAGGAATGAAGTTGGAAATCAATAATAGGAAGAGGGCCAGATAATTCACAAATATATGGAGGCTCAACAACATACTCTTAAAAAAACAGTGGGTCAAGGAAGAAGTTACAAGAGAAATCAGTAAATACCTCGAGGCAAATGAAAACGAAAACACAACATATCAAAATTTATGGGATGCAGCAAAGGCAGTGCTAAGAGGGAAATTTATTGCCCTAAATGCCTATAACCAAAAAGAAGAGCAAAAATCAAGGAATTAACTGTTCACTTGGAAGAACTAGAGAAAGAACAGCAAACTAACCCTAAAGCAAGCAAAAGGAAAGAAACAACAAAGACCAGAGCAGAAATAAATGATATTGAGAACATGAAAACAATCGAGAGTATAAACAAAAGCAGAAGATAGTTCCCTCAGAAAATCAATAAAATCGATGGACCCTTTGTGAGGTTGACAAATAAATAGAAGAAGGAAGAGGATGCAAATAAATAAAATCAGAAATGGAAGAGGAGACATAACCACTGACCCCACAGAAATAAAGGAGGTAATGAGAGGATACTATGAACAACTTTATGTTAATACTAGACAATGTAGATGAAATGGACAACTTCCTAGAAAGGCATGAACAATTAACATTGACTCTAGAAGAAATAGATGAGCTCAACAAACCAATGACAAGTAAAGAAACTGAATTAGTCATTAAGAAGCTCCCCCCAAAAAAGTCCCAGACCAGATGGCTTCACATGTGAATTCTACCAAACATTCAAGAAAAAATTAGTACCGATCCTGCTTAAACTTCAAAAAAATTGAAAAGGAGGGAAGACTTTCTAACTTATTCTATGAAGCCAACATTGCCCTCATACTAAAGCCAGACAAAGATACCACAAGAAAAGAAAATTACAGACCAATCTCTTTAATGAATATAGATGTAAAAATGCTCAACAAAATTCTTGCAAACTGAATGCAGCAGCAATTAAAAGAATACACCATGAACAAGTAGGATTCATTCTGGGTATGCAAGGATGGTTCAACATAAGAAAATCAATTAATGTTATACAGCATATCAACAAATCAAAGCAGAAAAACCACATAATCATCTCAATTGATACAGAAAAGGCATTTGACAAAATTCAACATCCTTTCTTGTTGAAAACACTTTAAAGGATAGGAACAGAAGGAACTTCCCCAACACGATAAAGGGAATATATGAAAAACCCACAGCTAACATCATCCTCAATGGGGAAAAACTAAAAACTTTCCCCCTAAAATCAGAAACAAGACAAGGATGTCTACTATCACCATTGTTACTGAACATTGTGTTGGAAGTTCTAGCCAGAGCAATTAGACATGAAAAAGAAATACAAGGCATCTAAATTGGAAAGAAGAAATAAAACTCTCACTGTTTGCATAAGATATGATACTATATGTCAAAAACCCTGAAAAATCCACAGCAAAACTATTAGAGCTAATAAACGAGTACAGCAAAGTGGCAGGTTACAAGATCAATACTCAAAAATCTGTAGTATTTCTATACATGAGTAATAAACAATCAGGAAGAAGTCAAGAAAAAAATTCCATTTACAACTGCAACCAAAAGAATAAAATATTTAGGAATAAATTTAACTAAGGATACAAAAGACCTATACAAAGAAAACTACAAGAAATTGATAAAAGAAATTACAGAAGACCTAAATACATGGAAGAGCATATCATGTTCGTGGATTGGAAGACTAACTATAGTTAAGATGTCAATTCTACCTAAATTGATTTATGGATTCTATGCAGTACCAATACAAATTCCAAAAACTTACCTTTCAGAAATAAAAAAGCCAATAACCAAATTTATCTGAAAGGGCAGGATGTCCCGAATAGCTAAAAATATCATGAGAAAGAAAAATGAAGTCGGAGGTCTCACGCTATCTGACTTTAAGGTGTATTATGAAGCTACAGGGGTCAAAACAGCATGGTACTGGCATAAAGACAGATATACTGATCAATGGAATCGAACAGAGTGTTCAGATATAGACCCTCTTATCTATGGACAAGTGATCTTTGATAAGGCAGTCAAGCCAACTTACCTGGGACAGAACAGTCTCTTCAATAAATGTTGTCTAGAGAACTGGATATCCACATGCAAAAGAATGAAAAAGGATCCATATCTCACACCCTATATAAAAATTAACTCAAAATGGATCAAAGGCCTAAACATCAGATCTAAGACCATAAAACTTTTAGAAGAAAATGTAGGCAAACATCTTAGAAATCTTATAATAGGAGGCGGTTTCCTAGGTCTTACACCCAAAGCACAAGCACTGAAGAAAGAAATAGATAAAAGGGGACTCCTCAAAATTAAACACTTTCATGCTTCAAAGAACTTTGTCAAAAAAGTAAAAAGACAACCTACAGGAGACAATGTTTGGAAACGATATATCAAATAAGGGTCTAGTATCTAGAATATATAAACAGACTGTTCAACTCAACAACAAAAAGACAGGAAACAACCCAATTACAAAATGGACAAAAGACATGAACCGACACTTCTGAGAAGTACAAATGGCCAAAAGGCACATGAAAAGATGCTCAAATTCCCTGGCTATTAGGGAAATACAAATCAAAACCACAATGAGATAGCATCTCACACTCACCAGAACTGCTATTATCAATAAAACAGAAAACGACAAGTGCTGGAGAGGATGTGGAGAAAGAGGCACACTTACCCACTGCTGGTGGGAATGTAAAATGGTACAACCACTATGGAAGGTAGTTTGGCGGATCCTCAGGAAGCCATGTATAGAATTGCCATATGATCCAGCAATTCTATTGCTAGGTACCTATCTACTCAGAGGACATGAGGGCAAGGACATAAATGGACATTTGCACACCAATGTTTATAGCAGCATTATTTACAATTGCTAAGAAATGGAAACAGCCCAAATGTCCACAATAGACAAGTACCTATACAAGCTGTGGTATATACATATGATGGAATATTATGCAGCTGTAAGACAGAATAAAGTTACGAAGTATATAACAACATGGATGGACCTTGAGGACGTTATGCTGAGTGAGATTAGTGAGAAACAAAAGGACAGATACTGTTTGGTCTCACTGATATAAAATAACATTAATGAATGAACTTGGAGAATTTCAGTTAAGAATGAAGGTTATCAAGAGATAGAAATAGGTAGATGTTGGGCAATTGGAGCTGAAGGGATACGGATTGTGCAACAGAACGATTGTAAAAATTCAGAAATGGATAGCACAATACTACCTAACTCTAGTACAATAATGTTAGTACACTGAATGAAGCTGAATGTGAGAATGAAAGAGGGAGGAGGGCTGGGGGCACAAATGAAATCAGATGGAAAGATAGATGATAAAGATTGAGATGGTATAACTGAGCAATGCCTAGAATTCACAATGATAGTGACTAAATGTACAAATTAAAAAATGTTTTTGCATGAGAAAGAACACAGGAATGTCAATATTGCAGGGTGTTGAAAACATGGTAATACATATTTTAAAACTTTACCTTATGTAAAGTTTTATGTGTGAGACTAAAGCAAAAAATGTTTATTTAGTACAAAATTTATATTTTGACTAATGCATCTCCTAACATAACTTCTATGGACAGTTTAATTGAACACCATAACTGCATGGAACCTTGAGCAGGGCATTCCTAGAGTGATTTGAACAGTGAATGAAAAGGTATTTGCAAAGTCCCCTTGGAGGAATGATGAGAAAGAGGGAAAATTCAACTTCCCCATTTGGAGAAGGTCTGATATTCTTACAAGCAGAGAGGACAACAAAATCAATAGCCAAACCCTCAATCTTGGGGTTTGTTCATATGAAACTTATCCCCGCAAAAGACAGGCTAAGCCTACTTCAAATTAGACCTAAGCGTCACCCCCAGAAAATCTCTTTTGTTTCTCAGATGTGGCCTATCTCTCAGCCAACACAGCAAACAAACTTACTGCCCTCCCCCTCTCTACATGGGACATGACTTCCAGGGGTGTAAACCTCCCTGGCAACATAGGGCAGAAATCCTAGAATGAACTAGGACTCAGCATCAAGGGATTGAGAAAACCTCAACTGAAAGGGGGAAGAGAGACATCAGACAAATAAAGTGTCAGTGGTTGAGAGATTTCAAAGAGTAGAGAGGTTATCCTGGAAATACTAGTGGTCAATGAGAGAAAGGGTAAGGGGTATGGTATGTATGAGTTTTTTCTTTTACTTTTTCTTTTTATTTCTTTTTCTGGAGTGATGTAAATGTTCTGAGAAATGATCATGGTGATGAATATACAACTATGTGATGATATTGTGAGCCACTGATTGCACAACAAGTACGGAATGTTCATATATTAAGAATGATTGCATTGTATGTTGATTTAAATAAAAATTAAAAAAACAAGCAAAAAAAATCTAAACTACTTGAAGAATTACAAAATCATATAAACATTGATCTGGATTAGATTATGCAGGTGTTTCTAAATGTTCTGATGGGAACAAGCCAGATTAATATATCACAAGTCAGTAAACACAGGCATATGTTGTACAAATATGCATAAAACTGAAAAAAGTTTCACAAAGTAATACCCTTACTATGAACAGCCTGGTAATATCTGCTACTCTGTAGTATTTAATAGATGCTAGCTATAAACCTTTAAAATGATTTCAGTGGATCATGATGTGCAGTTTGAAAAGAGCAATTTGCTTGATTAAGTGTTTTGTTTCATTTAATGTGGCATAATTAATTAATAGTAGAACAGAAATCAGATCCCAGGACTTCAGGCTATACTAGGACTTTTTGCTATTCTAAGCTTACTCTGACACTGTTTATCTTTTAAAAATACATGAAATTTTTCATCCCCCTTAACTGATAGCATTTCTCAAATCTCAAGGTATGCTCACTTATTATTTGACTTTATACTACTTCCTTTATATGGTTCCTGGGAAAGAGTAAGTCCAGCCATCTAGGAGGTAAACTTCTGAAAGCAGAGAGTTCACCTGTCTCACTGATTACCATACCCGCAGCACTTTCACACCTGGCTCATTAGTAGGTGTTCAATATATTATTGTTGAATGAATGAATGACTCGAATCTCATGAATTTAACCATTATTTCAATGTTCATAATCTCATACATGAATATATATCTCTTTCTAAACATGTAAAGTCTAATACTGCATTTCATTATGTAGCCTGCCTTCATACTCATCCACCCTAATTTTCACGCACCACATCCCATATTCAAGATACTATTTTTATCTTTAATGAGTATGTTTAAAAGTGAACCAATCACATTATAAATGGGATGTTTTTCCCTCTCTACTGAAGATAGTATCAATATTCCACGCATTTGGGCTAGAAACTCTCAAGTAGCAGGGTTTACAAACTCAAGTTCCCTCAGAAGTCAGGGAGGTGACACAAATGTTTGAATTACTTCAATGTGAATAATCAGGAAGAGACTGGACTGTAGCCAAACGAGAGAATGCAAGCCCTACCTAAAACTATTCATATTTTTAAAAAACACTGTACTCTCAAAACAAAACTTTTATAGGCTGTCATCAATTTTTGGCCTGTGCATATAGAACCAAACTTAACTCACATTCCCCTACCTTCAAAACCTATTCTCAATCACGAGACCTTGTTGATTTTTCCTAGAAAATACCTCTTGCAGTGGTTCTGTACTATCCAGTCCTACACGGAATAAAGAAGCAGACAGCATTTACCTGTTCTCTCCAACTCTACAAACAAATTCCTTATGGTTTAATTCAATTCATCTTAAATTTGTCTTCTGGGGTCATGCCCCACCTATATTAACAAAAATATCAATGGTTCCCTCTTTTGCACTATTTTTAAAACGCTTCGCAGGCCCCGAGCTTTCAATCTAAACTTCCAAACCATTACTTCTGCCAGTGTTTACTATTGTCCAGGACTACTTTTTATCTTACCACATTCTACCCATCCTTTAAAACATAGGTGACACTCTATTTCTTCCAGGAAACAACAAACTCATTTCCAAATATATAATACAGATGACCACAATACACATGTATGCACCACTACTGTATTAAGGTCTACAATACCCATGGCTATTCCTATGATGAAGAATGCATGTATAGGTAAAGCTAATGATAAGGGTTAGCTATCAAATATCTCTCAAAATCACTCAGGCCAAAGTTTTGCTATGAAAACAGGTCAAATTAAAAACAATGACAGTGTCATCTCCAAATCTGAAGAACAAGTTTAGATCAAGACTAGAAGACCTAATTTTGGATCATTTTTGAGTTCTTGTTCACACCCATAAAGCTAGATTCTATCTACAAAACACCCCACGGACTTAAAGGCTGTCATCTTAAAGTAGAAATGCAGACAAAATTGACCAAATATCTACTGTTGGTGACATCAGTGGGCTAATATGAGTCTTGGAAACATTTATTACCTTCAAAGGTCTTAAATTTATTAAAAATAACAACATATAAAGGCATCCAAAGTTTAAATTTCAACATGCTGGAATGGCTATAAAAATAAAAATCTGGAATGATTTATAGATCCTGATGCCCAATACTGAACAGACTGGAGACTATAGCCTCCCCTCTATGGCTTAAAAGGCTGACACTATTCATTTTAAAAGGATTGTCTGCACTACTATGGCCCTAGGGATTTAGCTACAGTTGGAATCCTTTTTAAATCACTGGAAATGGAGCAACAAGAGAAAAACATATTCAAAATGTTCAAAAAGAAATAGCATAATAAATTAAAATTTAGACTTTAATACATTTGATGCAATGGGATAAGCTAAGAAAGCATTAAATTTCTTATATTTAATATTTTTATACTATTCCTTTCATGTTCAAAGGGGAAAAAATGATCATTTTAAATCAATTATTTGAAATTATTTCCCATATTGTCACCCTACAATCATAAGAGCAGTAGTGCCTACCAAAGTTAGGAGTCCACATAAATAGTTTTTTCCCCCACGAGTATTTCTGAATATGCAATATTCAGACTGTAAATATAGGAAAAACAATTACTCCTTAGAGACTGAATAGGCTTAGCACAAGTTATAGCTTCTATGAATCAGAGGCATAGTGGGAAAAGACAAATCAAATTTAAGTTTGACGGAATGCTTGTAAGACTGGGAGGTGGGGCTGCACTTTGGCTTATTATCTACGGAGAAAATAAAATACTCCTAAACAGGAACTGTAGCCTTGTTGGAAAGTGCTCAATAGGTTTTCTACTGTTTAGCTGCTTTAAGAATTATTTGAAAACATTTCCTACTTGGAATAAGAGGTGAAAGATTCTATCAAAACTAATTTCGATCTTTACAATGAAATCTGGTCTGTAGTCAAATCCAAAGGATATATAATTTCAAAATACTGTATAATCAGTATATACACATACTTCCTTTCTTATAAAATGGCTGCTATAGACTATAAATTCTGAGCCAGAAAGAAGTTCCCATTAACATTACAAGGAAACCAAAAAAAGCTAAGAAGGAATTCTTTGTAAATGACAAAAAGAATACAAAAACTTTCTTAATTTTGAAGTATTTTCGATTTTAAGTACTTACTCAAAAAACTGGCAACATCCTCCTAAATTTTTTTCTCTTTATTTCTTTTTAAATATTTAGTTAAATTTTCATGAGGAAACGTATTTCCAGTGAAGAGCTGTACATTTAAGAATTTAGAATAATGAAGAATAGTAGGATATGGTAAGTGGCATTAAAAGGAAATAGTAGCTATTTGGTATTATGAGAATTTCTAAGTAAACTTTCCAAAGGCAAAACGGTGATTAACAACTACTCAAGGATGTGAGGATGATCTGACTGTGACATCTGTCACCCCTTTGATTGCCAGGGTTGGTTTGGATGATCTGGCTGGCTAGGCAGATGTCCCTTTCCTCCGTTACCACTCCATGTGTGTGTCTCTTCCGAAGCTGCGTGCTCATCCGAAGAGGACAACCTTCCCTACCAAAGGACGACCATTCTTCAGTAAAGGGTATATGAGTAGCTGCACTCCCCTGCTAGGACTTCTAAATAGTCAGTCAAAATGTCCTATAGGTATATTTTCAATTATACACTAAAATTTAATGTGAGGGAACTGTAGGTTTATGAATATTATATTACACTGCTAAAGTAAAAGCAGAGAACTATTATTCTTGCCACCACTGAGGCCAACAGTAAAAACCAAACAAAGCAAAACAAAAAAAGCCACAGGTTCCAAAGGGGGGAAAAGAACTGATTAGGTTAAAATTACTTAGAGTGATTTTGCTTTGTTGTAAAGTTAGCCATGAGGCTTAAACGAAATAGATACTTAATAATAAAATAATTAATAGATGTTTAATAATAAAATAAATCATGTCTGTTAAAAGAGCACTCCAATTTGGTTACCTATTTCCTGGCTACAGGGGCAGCATCTAGAATAACAGTATCTTTCCAGTAACAGTATCTTTGAATGAAGATGAACAGGTTCCTCAAACCCAGTTTAAAATAAGATAGTATTTTGTGTGAATTATTTGTGAAAACTCACAACACTTCATTATTTTTCAAAGTAATGAGCTTTCAGAATAGACATCTATTAACTTGTACTATTTAAGGCAGTAAATTGTTCAATAAAATTAGATCAGAGATCATTTCTACAATTAAAAAAAAAAGTATGTAAAGAAGCTTAAAAAGTTTTCTTTAGTTTTAAGTATCCTCTAAATGGAAAGCTTCAGGTAGAGCTTACCAAGCTAGTCCTTTGTCTGCCCTGAAAAACTAAATAAGGCTCTCTTTTCTAGTATTTTCCTTTACTGAACCAAAATATTTCTCATTGAGGCTTAAGTTATTTGACCTTTTCCCTTCAGAATACTGTGGAAAAAAGGGAGTCATGCTTCAAATTAACTGTCTCAGGAAGTTAGCCTTACTTTCTCACCTTCTTTCCTTCAACTCATTCAGATAACCTGTTTCATATATAAACCAGAGATAATTATACTTGCCCTATGTAATTTCACAGGTGCAAATGAGAAAAGATCACCAGAAGTACTTCATAAATGAAAAAGTACTAGATAAATTATCTAATACCAGTTCAGTTTGTACAAAGTTAAGTTACAAAGCATCTTTGACTCAGTTTCATCATTTATAAAATGAGATAAGGTAACTTCAAATTCCTACTTTCTATGTTTTCTTGACTGCAATGCCTTTTTTGGAAATAACATGAAAGTACACTCTTTCTGAAGGACTGTGAAGACAACTTAAGTAATGAAAAAGGGAAACATGCATCAAACTGGAAAAAAAAACCCAATATTATCCAGTTAGTTCCTAAAAAGTTAATGAACCACAGAAAAACAGGTGCTAACAAACATACCCTTGAGCATAGTTGTAAAAGAATACAGCTAAATATAAATAATGTATCAAGGTTTTGATCACTGCCTTAATGTTTTCAGCCTGGGGAAAAATAATCCTGAAGAGTCATAAGAAAATAAAGTGAAATTTATTTTTACTTACCAGTATAAATAATTAGCCAAAGTTGAGTTTTTGCAGGCTCTTGATATCAAAAAGGTACAGAGGTCCTGCTAAAGAGTTAAAAAAAAAAAATAGACATTTAGAAAATACTTATAAGAAACCTAGGGCCTAGATTGTAAACTCTTATAGCAGTCACATTTAGTCTGGAGTAGCAAGTGTTACTTCTTGATTTTGAGGGGCTGTTTTATATATGTATAACCTGGTATTCAGAGATAAAAATGGAGCCAATTGGGTAGGGATTAAGGTAATTGAGAATACAGGTGTGCTGGTTGAAAGGCTTATGTGTCCTAGAAAAGCCAAGTTTTAATCCTGACCCATTTGTGGAGGCTGCCTTTTCTTTTAATTCCTATTCATTACTGTTGTGGATTAGGTTATCTTCATGGCGATGTGGCTCGCCCAATTGTGGGTATTGACCTTTCATTATAGGGAGATGTGACTCCACCAATTCCAGGTGGGTCTTGATTAGTTTACTGGAATCCTTTAAAAGTGGAAACATTTTAGAGTCCCTTCAGAATGAGCATCACAAGACCAAGCAGAGCTCACGTAGCCAGAGACCTTTGGAGATGAAGAAGGAAAATGTCCTCAGGGGACTTCGTGAAACAAAAAGCTGGGACAGAAAGCTAACAGACACCGCCATGTTCACCATTTGCCTTTCCAATTGAGAGAAAAACCCTGAACTTCATCGGCCTTTCTTGAATGAAGATAACCTCTTATTGGTGCCTTAATTTGAACATTTTTATAGACTTACTTTAACTGGGACATTTTCATGGCCTTAGATTTGTAAACTAGCAATTCAATAAATTCCCCTTTGTAAAAACCATTCTGATTCTGGTACACTGCATTCCAGCAGCTGGCAAACTAGAACAGGGGTAAGGAAGACATTGCATGCATTTTAGAACTTCACCTACTCTTTGAGACCAAAGGAAGAAAGTTTTATTATGTCCAGAACCTAGGTTTTCTGTAGCACATAATCTAACTTAACCTATCTGGACAGCTCATTTAAACAATCTAAACACAGGAAGCCAAGAAGAAGAATAAGAGCCTTTAATCCTATAGAGCTTAATGCAATGACTGGATACATCCCAGAGTATATTAGGCAGATAATCAGAAGTACTGGCAAAGTCCCTTGAGGGATGAGAGAAAAATTATGGAACTGTTAAACTTTACCTCAGGGGAAACGCCGGATACTGTGCCAAACATTAGGGACACCCAAAACAATAGGCCAAGTCCTTGATCTTGAGGCTTGTATTGTGAAGTGTATGTTTCTAGTGGAGAAGCTTGGCCTACCTATAGTTATGCCTAAGAGTTACCTCCAGGGGACCTCTTTTGTTGCTCAGATGTGGCCCTTCTCCAAGTCCAACTCTGTAAGTGAAATCATTGCCCTCCCTCTATGTGGGACACGGTATCCATGGATTAAAGTCTCCCTGGTGGTGGAGGAGACATCTGCCAGGGATAAGCCTGGCCCTGGTACTGTGGGATCAACAATGCCATCCTGACCAAAAGGGGGAAAACAAGAATAACAAATAAGGTATTGGTGGCTGAGAGAGTTCAAATAGAGCTGAGAAGCTACTCTGGAGGTCACTTTTATGCATTCAGTTAGACTCTGCTACCTATTATAACTTGCAAACCCCAACCAAAACCATTCCTGCTAATCCTAAAGCATACCTAGGGCATTATGTAAGATTCTACAAAGGTTCCATGCACTAAGGTACCCCCCTAAAACCTACAACCTCCAGATGGGTCCCTAGACCAGAACAGTCCTGAAAGGCAGAGGCGCCAGCCTTTCTAGAATATCAACTAGTTTCATTCCCTTACCCCATATTATAACAGCCCCTTCCAACATGAAAATGTTAGAATAGTCATAGCCCAAATATCCCTAAAGAGTGGGGAAAAAGATCAAAGGTATTAGTGGAGTTATACAGAGAAGGACGGGTTTAACAAATGAGTATGATTGCTGAATCATAATACTGATGTTTCTTTTAGTCTCCAGTATCTTAGAGTAGATAGAAATAAAAACCTAAAAAATTATGGAATTGTAACCCATACCAGACTCTAAAATCTGTTCTACAACTAATTGTTGTGCTGCCCTTTGAAATTGATTGCTTTATCTATGTACACTATTTAAAGAGAAGGAGAAGTATAATAGAGAAGATAGGATTTAATAGATAAGTATGACTGCTGAATCATTACATTGATATTTCTGTTGGTCTCAGCATCTTGGAGCAGCTTGAAGAAAAAAACAAAAATCATGGAACTGTAACCCATACCAAATTTTAAAATCTGCTTTATAACTAATTGTTAAAATGTACTTGGAAATGTATTGCTTTTATATATATATATTACACACACATACACTAAAAAAAAGATTAAAAAAAAAGCAAATGCAACTGAAATATAGTTTATACTAAAGTAAAGGAGGCTGAACTGGTAGGCAAAGGCCAAAATGCATAACCTTTATGATCCCACTACTGAGTATGGAATTTATTTAAAAAGCAACAGATACCCAAAAAAGATCTATGCTGGAGAATGAGATAATCTGATTTCCATTTTATGTCAATGACTCTGGCTGCAGTGAGTAGTACAGATCTGAGATCAGTAAGGATGCTATCACAGGAGTCTAGAAAAGTGAATGATGAGAGTGCACATGGAGAAAAGTAGACAGATTTTTTAAATATTTGGGAAACATAATTAATAGGACTTGTTGATAAAGAAGAAGTAGCAAGTAAAGAAAAGAAAGGAAGCAACAGTAACGCCTAGATTTAGCTTATGGATTTGAATATTATGTCACAGATGGAAATTCGAGATAAGGAGCAGACTAGGATGCTGGGGAGAGAGTTGTATTTTGAAATACTAATGTTGAAATGCCTTCCAGATACACAAGAGAGATCAAGTAAGTATTTGGATGTATGAATCTAAAACTACAATGAGAGATGTGAGCTAGAAATATAAATTTGGGCAAATTGAGGACAGAAGCAGGCCTGGTAGAACATTAAGATGTCAAGCATAGAAGAAAGCGCTGACATAAACTGAAAGAACCAGAGAGGTTGAACAAGGGATGTATGGTTCATTACACTATGAGAAAATTAGTTCTTCAAGAACAGAATAATTTATTTTGTTGATTATCGAAGGAACTGGAAGTTAGGTGCAAACCACAAACATGAAATCTATTACCTTAGCAATATCAGTTTTATTACAGTGATGGGACAAAAAAGTCAGAATGATGCTGATTAGGGAATGGAAGGGAAGGATGGAGTCAATATGCATAAACCTTCTGAAAGGCCTGACCTAAATACATACATGTGTCTGTGTCTGCACACACATTAACACCAGTAGGGTGCTGTTGTGAGAGCAACATGGGGTCAAAGGAGTTTCATGGGATTTTTTTCATTTTAAGATAGAAATATTACACATTTTAACATTTCTATCAAAAAAAGAAAAAAGCCTATCTTTGAGGGGAGTTGTGTTTCTTTTGTGTAGAAAAAAAAGTGAAATTCACAGAATTTATGCCTGTGAATTTGAGGTTGGGAAACAGACCATTCTTACTTAGTGGCTGTGAGGGAGAATTGTCATGTGAAGAAGGTCAGAAAGAGTCATTGCAGAGCATGGAGATTACCCTACCTAGAGAAATATAAGATGGAAGTCAGTGTTGAATGCCCATCTGAGGTTTGTGATGATGAATTCACAATGATATGAGAACATAATAATTATGATGGTTTTCTTCAGCAATATTTAGTTTCTTGAATTAGATAATTCATTAGTTTTATCAAGGGCTGAGATTTTGTAGGGATACTGAAGGTATTAATAAGAGAATGACTGAAATGATAAGTCATGGGATAAAAGGTATATTCAAAGGAAAGTAAATACTGGATGGAATTCATGAACAGAGAAAAGGGTAGGGATCAACAGCCTAGAATTTGCAAGGAGATACTATGGTTGTAGTCAGAGTACTCAGGAAGCAAGCTCGAATAATAATAAAAGTCTGTTGTCACAAACTGAATGTCTCAGTGATTTCAGAGGTTCTAAGAATCTTATCCCCAATTTAAGTGCTGAAATCTTAGGTCTACATTTTAAGTGTGCAACAAAACCCAATAAGGAAACTCTTCAATCAGAAACCATAGTGTAAGACTGAATCTATAAGTTTAACAGACAGAATCTAGGCCCAAAACTAATATTTTGACTATATGGCAAGGCCATTACATTTTTTTTAAAGTTCAACAGTTTAATATCTTTATTGTTCCATTTTATGGAACCCACATTTTATCCCTTTATTTATTACAGACATAATTTCCAACCACCTATAAATATTTATGCAACTTCATTATCTATCAGATATGAAATGGTTTGGAAAAAAAAAAATCTCCAAAATGCTCTCAATCCTATAGACAATTCCAGAGATCATCAGGCCCACTCTCATATATTATTAACTGAAGACCAGAGCAATAGTGACTTGCCTAACATAACATAAAATTATGATATATTCATTTTTAAAGGTCTCAATTAACATAAGAAATAAGATGAAAGGAAACATTAAAGACAATGCAAATTAATGGAGAGAGAAAGAGTGTAGGTTACTGGGTGGCAGGGGAGAGCAGGAAGGTAAGCAATTAATACATAATTAAAATACAAAATTTTTGTTTGGGGGTGACAGGAAAGTTCTAGTAATGGATGGTGGTAATGGGAGTGCAGCACTATGAATGTGCAAATGTTCAAAAAAATGATCATGGTGATGAATACACAATTATGTGATGATACTGTGAGCCACTGATTATAAACATGTCAAGAATGTTTGTATGTCGGTTCATTGTTCATAATGCAAACATTTAAAAAAATTGCAAAATAAATCCAAATATAGCTATAATCACAATAAAAATAAAAATAACTGTGGTTAAAAACTCCAGTTAAGGGCAGGCCAAACAGTGGCTCAGTGGCAGAGTTCTCACTCGCCATCTAGAGCCTTGGGTTCAGTTCCCAGTGCCTGGCCATGTGAAAAAAATAAAAAACAAGAACAAAAACTCCAGTTAAATAATGGACTACATTTCAAAACCAAAATCTAGCCATATGATGTTTTTAAGAGATAAGGCTATAATACAAGGCCACAGAAATACTGAAATGGAAGACTAAAAAAATTATACCAGTGACAACTAATCAAAATTAAGCTCTGTTAATATCAGACAAAACAGACATTAAGGACAAAAAAAAAACTATTAGATATGTAAAGATTCTTACTGCATAGTGATAAAAGATTAAAAATAACTGAAATATTTACAGCAAGCGCCAACATAAATACAAGGGAAAAGTGACAATTCCACCAGGATATGGAACAATTTTAGCTTACTTCTTTTAGATTAAGCAGAAAACAGTTATCAGAAAAGAATACAGAAGATTTCAGTAACACAATTAATAATATTGCTCTAATTACATATGTATAATGGTATACCCAGTAATTGGAGAATACACCTTCTTTTTAAAAACCCATGGAATTCATTTTTTAAAAAAATGTAAAAAAGAAAAAAAACATGTTTGGAAACAAGTTTCTAAGTTCTTGTCTAACACCGGGTCAAACCTACATAGAGGACTCCTACAAAGAAAGAGAGGAACTGGGAAAGCAACAAGCCACTGCTGAGGATCTGGGAACAGACATGAAGGGTGCTATCTCAAGTACAGACATGAAAGGGGAAATTCACATGATTGGCCAGAAATGTAACTGTTTATGAATATTTTAAAAGGGAAGATTGCTTGTACAGTATTATTACTCTACTGGAGGCAAGAGAAGTAAGGAGACATGATTCAAAATGATTCACACTGTTTAGTGGTATAGCTTGGACTATCCAAAACCTTTATACCTGATTCTAATACGACTGAGCAAAGGTAAAAATGGCTTAATCACTGAGTAACAAGAAACAGGGCCATCAGACAGAAGAGAAATATCAGAAATATATAAAAATTATTTTCATTTTTAGCTTAAAAGTTTTCTGTGTGGTAGGAAGTATGTAAAATAACATTTAAATCCAATCACTCACACCATTTCCAGTAAGTCTCATTATCTCAATAGTCTCTAAGTAAGACATGGATGTCATGGCCTACAAGGTCCTACATGACTGATTCTCCCATTTCTCTCTGACCCATCCTTCTGCCATGCATGCTCTTACTCACTCTCTAGCCAGGTACAAACAGGAAAGCTCTTGTCTTAGGGCCTCTATATTTGCTGTTCCCTTCACTGGAACGCCCCTTCCCCAGAGAATCACATGGCTGTTTCCTCAGCTGCTTGGTTTTTACACAGATGCTACTTTTTCAGGGAGGCCTTCCTGATCAATTTGATTTCAGCATCAGGTATGTTAAAGATATTTCTCAAATTAGAAGCCTTGAGAACAAGCTTAATACATGCAAGACTATATCTTGCAATGCACTCCCAACTGTCCATAATGTTTTTAAGAGTAGCACTAGCCTTTTTTTTTTCTCCTAAAATAATTAATTGTAATTTTAATTAAACACGTGACTTCTCACAAATGTAGTTACGGCAAATACAGATTATATTTAAAGTCACATAAATAATAAATGATAAATGATTCAGTGCATCTAAAGTTGCATATTTTGTGTCCCTTGAACTGGCATGTGGCCTGCTTTGTTAGATTGCAGCTTCTTCCTTGGTTATACCACTACTGAGTCCTATGGTTCTTTTTCAGTGATTGTTTAGCATACTTCTTTCTCTGATGTCAATCCGTTTACTTTTTTATTTATTTATTTATTTTTTTATTTATGATATATAACCATGTACATTCTTATCATATGATCATTCCATTCTTGTTATATAATCAATAACTCATACTATCATGATCATTTCTTAGAACATCTGCATCAATTCAGAAAAAGCAATAAAAAGAAAACAGAAAAAAATTCATACATGCCATACCCTTACCCCTCCCCTTCACCGATCACCAGCATTTCAATCTACTAAATTTATTTTAACATTTGTTCCCCCAATATTTATTTATTTTTAATCCATATGTTTTACTTGTCCGTCGATAAGGTAGACAAAAGGAGCATCAGACACAAGGCTCTCATAACCACACAGTTACACTGTGACAGCCAAATCATACAATTATCTTCAAGAAAGCATGGCCATCGGAGCATAGCTCTACATTTTCAGGCAGTTCCCTCCAGCCTCTCCATTACACCTTATCTAAACAGGTGTTATCTATTTAATGCGTAAGAATAACCTCCAGGATAACCTCTGTATTCTGTTTGGAATCTCTCAGCCATTGATACTTTATTTTGTCTCATTTCGCTCTTCCCCCAGCACTACCCTTTTTGTCTTGCTTTACCTCAAGAGCAGATCAACATATCTGAAAGGACACAATTTAATTTTTTCTGTATAAATTAAAAACATAGTATATATTATCATTAGTATCAGAGTTATATATTTCTTAGTATATTATCATTAGTATCAGTCATATATTTCTACAATGCAATCAGAAACATCGACAATTATGTAATAGCCCTAAACATTAATAATATTCTGAATTGCCTTAATAAAATATTAAGACTCGTTTATTTTCACATTGCTTATAAATCCATTTATATGTCCAAAGCACCAATAAATACCTTGAAAAGAGGATAATCTGGCACCTTATGCTGACGGTAAAAGTATGTATCATTAAAAAAAGTTATTTAATAAAGTTGCAGAACTTAGTATATTAATCAAAATCAATGTCTGATGAACAACACAAAGTGTTTATCTGGTCGAATCTCTTCTACAGGAAGTTGGAAAATCTTTGCACTTACCTCCAGATTTTCACCATCCGGAACTTCTTTTGTTTTAGATGCAGGAGGCGGGGAAGACACTGGAGGAAGAGGGCTGGTTATAATTTGGGAGCTGCAAAAGTAATAGGAAATATCACTGAGATTTAAAAATATTATGTCTATAAGAGTAGATCTGTTTCTTTAGTATAGTTCATGCAAATTGTGTCTGGTTGAAGCATCACTTCCTAAAGGGTCTTTTGTCTGATACTAGGGTCATATTATGCTCTTTAAAAAAAGGGCTCCATGATCAAAGAACATCCTATTGGAATTATGTACAGGTTTACATTTGAAAGGTTTTACTAAGTACTGTGGATTTAAAAAGAAGGAAAAGGCCCATTTAACTTGAAATCAGCATTTCTGGCCCCAAAACCACCCTTGCCTTTTTTTAAAACTCTCTTAAACAAACATCATGCAGAATCTGTAACCAACAGATAATAATTTGGGAAATACTGGATCACAGTCTCCATCCTGTCATATAAAATCCTAAATAGACTTTTATTAATAAAATGTTCTAGGTGGCATAAATGAGAAAGAAAGTAATTAAGCATGACTAGATTTAAAGGCCTGGAACATCCAGTGGGAAAAAACTTGAGGAGTCTCTTCTCTTAAAAATAGAAAAGTAGATTAAAAAAATGTTTTCTCCGGTTTTTTTTTCAGCTCTTCTCCAAATAAAACACACAATTTAAAAAAATATTAGCATGAACATGATCAAAAAGGAAAATTCAGAATTCCAATCTTAAGGTTCTATAACAATTAAAAATGACTGGACTGATTCAAGAAATCTGAATTCTAGATCTGGATCTGTCACTAACAAATCTTGCATCATTCCCAAACCATTTTGTATTATTAAGTAACAGACCGCTCACTCAACCATTCTTCATCTCAAGTTTTACAATTTATGAAAATCAAAATGACAAAGTAGAAACAGCACAGGCTTTTGAGTCAATTCTATCATGTACAAGTTGTAAGATTTTGGGCAATTTAGGTAACTTTTCTAATTTCTTCCCTATTAAAGTGGAATGTTGTAAGATATGACAAAATGTGGACCATTTGGCAATGTCAGAAACAGAGTTGGGACTCACTAATTGTTATTATTACTAGCAGACTTTTTATCCAAGTCACATTTCATACACACACACACACACACACACATACACACACACATATATACACACCCTTTAGTGTAACTAAAGAGTTAAAAAGCAGCCAATAAAAAAATACAAATTTTTCATTAAAACATTCACACCATTAACATAGTCCTTCTTTCAATTTAGTTTAATATGCAATAAAAGTATAGCTAACATCTATTAAGTAGTTATTATGTATCAAATACTTTTCTAAATGCCTTATGTATATTCACTTATTTTATCTTCAAATAATTCTTAATGATCAGTAACTACTGCTATCCCCATTTTGAGATGAGAAACTGGGGTTACAAAGATGATGTGTAATTTACACAAATTTACACAGCTCCTAGGTGACAGAGTCAGGATTTTATCTCAGGCATTCTGACTCCACAGTCTGTAAAAGATACTTTTTAACAAAGTTAATTAATGATCTCTCAGTACACATGCCATATTCATTGGTAATACTTCAAAACTAGTAGTATTAGAGTTTGGTACATCTGGGGAATATGGAGAAAAGATCATTTGAAAAGGGGAAAAACTAACTGAACTGATCTGAAATATGGTGGAAATTCATACCTATCACTTTCTGCAGAATTTATTACAGAATTTGACACACATTCTGACAATGAACTCTGACTATCCTTCTTGGTGGGTTCTAATCCTTTCTTTATGTCATCAAAATTTTCATATTTGAGAGCCTGGACCAGCTGCAATAGGTACATCAATAAATCCTGGAAAACAAAGAAAAATAAGCAAATATTAGAAATATTTACCTTGCATTAAAATAAAATGTTGCTAAGACTTCCAGGAAGATGGCCAACTAGAGCAGTTTGAGATTAGCTCTGCTCCATGGAAAAGTTAGAGAAGGGACAGGTGCTCCCACCCCACCAGTCCCAAGTGCATGTGCCTGCCCCACACTCCTACCCAAGTGCAGCCCAACCCACTTCTCCTACACCCCTCCAAAGCACTACCTCCCCTTCCCTGTTCCCTGCAAGCTGTTAACAGCGATAAAGGTTGCAGGAACTGACCTTCATACCTAGGTTACCCCCCTACCCCCTCCTGCCCATAGTTTCACACAGTCTCACCCCACCCTCCCGAGCTCAGCATATCCGTTTACATCACTCCCAGGCCCACACATGCACACAGGCCCCCCAATCCTGCCATTCAGCTCTGGGAGCTGCACATTACAGTGGTTCTAGAACCGCGCATACGCACAGCCCTCGGCCTTACTTCCTAGCTCTAAGAAAGTGCTGACCTGCTGCTACAGCTCTACACATGAGCACAAAGGGCCCCGTGCCTTAGACCACCGCATGCCAGGGTTACTCTCCCCAGACAGGTGCACCCACACAGCTACATACTCCCTGGTCGCTAGGCGCCCACGTTCACAAGCTTCAGCATAACACCCCCAACCTGTGCCAATAACTGCCCTGAAGGAAATCACCATACTGAGTGTTCCACCCCGTGCCCTGCTGCCTGCTGTACAACCAACCCACAAACACAAGGCCTTAGACTACTGAAAGAAATCAACTCCTGAAGTAAATGAATCAAAATATTTACATGCCATGAAGACAGCAGAAGATGACTAAGCATATCACAATGCAGACAGATATAGGCCTGTCTAATGACTCTTCAGGTGTCCTCCTGACAATACAGATGCTGGAACAACGAATCAAAGATGTTCACAGAACTCTACTTAATAAAATAAGTGGGACAGCAAATAACATAAAGGAGATCAAGAACAGTAGAAGAGCACAAAGAGGAATTTGAAAGAATAAACAGAAAAATTGCAGACATGACAGAGATTGAAGACTCTGCTGACCAAATAAAAAACACACTAGAGGCACAAAACACCAGATCTGAAGAGACACAAGAAAGAATGATATAGAGGACAGGATAATTGACTTTGAAGACTCAAACAGCAAATGGCAAAAAAGATGGAAAAAACTGAATGGGAACCCAGGGAAATGACAGACAAAACAAAGCACGCAAATATAAGAATCACTGGTATCCCAGAAAGAGAAGAGAGGAATAAAGGGCTAGGAAGAGCAGTTGAGGATATAACGGGGGGAAAACTTCCCAATCCTCATCAAGGACAGAAATATACAAGTCAAAGAAACTCAAAGAACTCCAAACAGAATAAATCCAGACAGGCCTTCCCATGGCACGTACTAATCAGTCTGTCAAACGTTGAAGGGAAGCAAAAAATCCTGAAAGCAGTAAGAAAAAACAACCCACTACATACAAGGGAAATCAAATAAGACTGACTTCAGGCTACTCAACTAGCACCCTGGAGGTGAGAAGACAGTGGTATGATATATTCAAGATCCTGAAAGAGAAAGACTTCCAGTCAAGAATTCTGTACCCAGCCAAACTGTCCTTTAAAATGGAGGGAGAGAGTAAAGCTTTCACAGACAAAGAAGTACTGAAAGAATTTGTCAACAAGAGACCGGCCCTATAAGAAATACTAAAAGGAGTTCTACCTGCTGAAAAAAAAAAAGACAGGAGAGGGAAGTCTGGAAGAAGGCATAGAATTAAAGAGTACCACTAAAGGTAATTTAAATAGTACAAAGAGAAAGGGGAAAAAGAACATACAGATCTGACAAATAAAATAAAACAATAAGATGGTAGAATCAAAGAAACTGCTTTTCAGTAATAACTTTGAATGTTAACAGACTAAATTTACCAATTAAAAGATACAGATTGGAAGAATGGTTTAAGAAACATAATCCAGCTATGTATGCTGCTTTACAAGAGACTCATCTTAGACACAAGGATACAAATAGACAAAGTGAAAGAATGGAAAAAGATTTTCCACACAAGTAGTAATCAAAAAAAGCAGGAGTAGCTATACTAATATCAGAAAAAATAGACTTTAAATGTAAAGACATCATAAGAAACAAAGAAGGACACTATATACTAAATTAAACGGTCAATTCATCAAGAAGATATAACAATCATAAATGTTTATGCTCCCAATAAAGGAGCTCCAAAGTGCATGAAACAGACACTGCCAAAACTGAAGGGAACAATAGATATTTCAACAATAACAGAAGGAGACTTCAATACACCAATCTCCTCTATAGACAGAACACTCAGACAGAAGATCAACAAGGAAACAGAAAAGTTAAATAATTTGATGAATGAATTTAGACCTAAAAGACATATATAGGTCACTGCACCCCAAAGCAAAAGGTTATACATTCTACAGTGTTCATGGCACATTCTCCAGGATAGATCATATGCTGGGGCACAAAACAGGTCTTTATGAATATAAAAATACTGAAATTATCCAAACCACTTTATCTAATCACAATGGGATGAAGCTGGATCTCAATAATCACCAAAGAATAAGAATATTCTCGAATATATGGAGATTAAATAATACATTCTTAAACAACCAGTGGGTCCAAGAAGAAATTACTAAAGAAATCAGCAGCTATCTAGAGATAAATGAAAATGAGAATAAAACTTATTAGAACTTATGGCATGCAGGAAAGGCTGTGCAGAGAGGGAAATTTACAGCCTTAAATGTCTATATTAAAAAACAAGAACAAAAATTAAGGACTTAACAGCAAACTTGGAGAGACATGAGAAAGAACAGCAACTCAACCCCCCCAAAAAATAGAAAAGAAATAACAAAGATTAAAGCAAAGATAAATGAATGGGAGAACAAAAGAACAACAGAACGAATCAACAAAACCAAAAGTTAGTCCTCTGAGAAAATCAATAAAATTGACGGGCCACTAGCAAGACTGACAAAGAAAAAAAGAGAGAGGATGCAAATAAAGTCAGAAATGAGAAGGGCTGTGTTACCATAGACCCTGAAGAAATAAAAGAAATCATAAGAGAATACTATGAACAACTATGTCAACAAATTAAACAACTTGGATGAAAAGGACAAATTACTGGAGACACACAAACAAGCTATACTGACTCAGGAAGAAATAGAAGATCTCAACAAACCAATCACAAATAAAGAGATTCAATCAGTCATTAAAAATCTTCCTACACTTCTGGGTCAAGATGGCGGCTTAACAACGTATGCGTTTTAGTTCGTCCTCCAGAACAACTACTAAATAACCAGAAACAGTACAGAACAGCTCCCGGGGCCACGTCAGTGACCAGACACACAGCGTACCCCAATCTGGACCAGCTGGACCGGCTGTGAGCACCCCCCAGAACCGTGAGTTCCCAAAGCTGCGGCAGCCAGCGCCCCTCCCCCACAGGCCGCTTCCCAGAGGGGAAAGGAAAGGACTTTACCAGTAGCAGGGACTGGGCACAATCAAACGCCAATTGTGGAAATAATTAACAAATTCTGACTACTAAAATTAGGCCCCCAGCTTAGGTGAACCTGATCAAAGCGGAGGTTGCTCATTTTTGCCCCAGTGCCAAGGGGGTAGGACTGACAGAAAAAGGGGAAAAAACAAAAAGAAGGAAACAAAGGTTTTTGTGGCTGTGTATCTACAAAGGCTTGACTGCCTCAGGATACAACGGCAGGACTTTTCAGGCTGCAACTGCCCCAGGCATAGGCAGAAGTGAGCTCTTTTGGGGGGCCTGTCTGGAGCCTGTGCCTTCCCCAGGGCAGGGGTGAAGCCCAACTCCGGTGGGATCTCTCCCTCAAGGAATTCAGACACCAGGGTTTGGTAATTTGAAGCCATTAAAACCAGCCTACAGCCTCTCCTCTGTCTCCACCACACCCCCAGCCAAAGTTAAAGGTACCACATCATCTTATGCTGGTGGGACCTGCAGTCAGACAAGCGCCACACACAGGGCAGGATAAGAAAAACAAATTCATCCAGCAAGAAAACCCTAGATAAAAGAAGTGAAAGCAATCTCCAGAATAAACTAATTAAG
>PVIY010034989.1:0-26713 GCA_004026745.1 Myrmecophaga tridactyla
AAGTGTCAATGGCTGAGAGATTCCAAACAGAGTCAAGAGGTTAGCCTGGAGGTTATTCTTATGCATTGAGTAGATGTCACCTTGTTATCAAGATGTAATGGAGAGGGTGGAGGGAAGAACCTGAAAATGTAGAACTGTGTTCCAGTAACCATGTTTCTTGATGATGATTGATAATGATATAGTTTTCACTATGTGACTGTGTGATTGTGAAAACCTTGTGTCTGATGCTCCTTTTATCTACCTTGTCAACAGATGAGTAGAACATATGGAATAAAAATAAATAATAGGGGGAACAGATGTTAAAATAAAATTAGTTTGAAATGCTAGTGATCAATGAAGGTGAGTGGTAAGGGGTATGGTATGTATAATTTTTTTTTTCTGTTTTCGTTTTATTTCTTTTTCTGTTGTCTTTTTATTTCTTTTTCTGAATTGATGCAAATGTTCTAAGAAATGATGAATATGCAACTAAGTGATGATACTGGGAATTACTGATTATATACGTAGAACGGAATGATCACATATTAATGTTTTAGTTCATTTGTTAAATTTTTTAATTAATAAATAAATAAATTTTTTTAAAAAAAGTATTGGTAGAGTCCCTTGAGATTTTGAAGGAAAAAAAATGGAACTATTAATTTTTCACATTTGGGAAACCTTGGCTACCCACTCAACCATTGGGTATTCCCAAGAAAATAGGCCAAGTCCTTGATTTTGAGTCTTGATCATATGAAACTTATTTCTATTGTGGAGAAGCTAAGACTACCTAAATAAGGCTTAAGAGTTGCTTTCAGGAAACCTCTTCTGTTGCTCGGAAGTGGCCTTTCTCTCTCTCTCTCTCTCTAACCCAACTCTGCAAGGAAAAACATTATCTTATCCCCTATGGGACATGACATTCAGTGTGAAAATCTCCCTGACAACGTGGGGCATGACTCCCATGAGTCTAGCCCTGGTACCTTAGAATCAACACCTTCCTAACCAAAAGGGGAAAAAGAAGTGTAATAAATAAGGCATCAGTGGCTAAGAGAGTTCAAATAGAGTCAGGATTCTATTCTGGAGGCTACTCTTATGCAAGCTTCAGTTAGATAGTGCTAATTGCCATGGTTTGCTAAACCCCAAACAACATCACTCCTGCTAACTTGTAAGAACTCCTAGGGCTTGAGCTGAGACTCTCTAAAAGTTTCATGCACTAAGTTTGCTTTTTTGGAACCTATAACTTTCAGAGGATTCCTAGGCCAGACAAACCCTGAAACCCAGAGGAACCAGCCTCTCCTAGGTAATCAACCAATTATATCCCCCTATTGTTTAGTGTTGACACCACCTCTGAATACAAAAACGTCAGAATGGGCATTGCCTAAAGTTCTGTATAGTTTGGGAGAAAGATCAAAGGAGAATGAGTAGCTGTAACAGAGAAAATAGGATTTAAACAATGAGCATGACTACTGAATCACTATTTAGTAATAGTGATTTTGGCTGCCAGTGTTTTGGAGCAACTATAAGGAAAAATCTGAACTACTGGAATGGTAACCTATTACAGACACTGAAATCTGTTCTGTAACTACTTGTTGAAGCGTATTTTTAAAATTATTGTTTTTTTCTTTTTCTTTGTACGTATATTTCACAATAAAAAACTTTTTTTTAAAAAGAAAAAAAAATTCAATTGTGATGATAAAATATTCAAGCCCTCTAGCCTCCTACCTTCTGGAGCAGCTAGAAGGAAAATTCTGAGAGAACTGTATGGGTAGAACATGAAAACTCTGCGATCTGTCCTGTAATTACTTGTTGAAGAGTGCTTTGAAAACTATTGCTTTTTTATTTCTTTGCTTTGGATACATGTTATACTATACAATAAAAAAAGAAGTTAAGAAAAGATAAATATAAAGTATATATATATATATATATATATATACATATATATATATACATACACACTCAATCTTTAAAATCCCACCCAAATACTACCTCATCCATAAAACAATCACAGATTCTACTGACTAGAAATAACTTCCCTCATTTGTTAAACTTGCAAAATATTATTTACAACTCACATAAAAGTCTCTCTACCTTACATGATATGTATACATACTTTGCATTGTTTATTTTGCACTCATCTTGCATTCAAACACAATATTTTATATAATCTCTATATCATCCAGATATAGAGAAAAGAAAGGAAAGAAGGTAAAAATTTAATGATTATCTACAAAGTTCCCAACACTACAGTACGGTGAGTGCACAAAAGAGCTTCCAGTTTTCAAAGATGAATACTCTCGTTAGGGTGATCACCCAAAAACTCATTATATTGAAATAAAAATATAAGAGACTATACAATTAAGTGACAACAGGGGAAAAAATATCTGCTTTACTCATTAAACAATTATTTAGCACTGTGATGGTTATTCAATAATGTTTACCAAAGAAATAAAGAAAAAAACAAACTGGTTTACTTTTTAGTGGAATCAGCTACACAATTAATCCTTCTAAAATGAAATTCTGATTATGTCTTACAGTCATGGAACACTCAGTTCACTCATTCCTTCTATATCCACAATGCCTTGAAAGCAAAATCGAAACATCTATAGTCTGAAATGAAAGAACCCAACTCTGGCCCCAAAGTAACTTTTCAAACTTATCTCTTATACTAGTTTTCCATTTCTGCTTTGTGTGGTACTGCAGATTCCTCAGCACCCCTCAGAAACCAAGGTAAAAAGAGATTCAGCAGTTTCATTTGTTTGCATAATGTGACTTCCTTCTCAAAATGTTGCTTGAGATAATCAAAAAATATTGGCAAGGTCCCTTGAGGGATAGGAGAAAAACTATGAACTATTAAACTTCATCACCAAGGAAACGCTGGATACTGTGTAAACATTAGGGATACCCAAATCAATAGGCCAAGCCCTTGATGTTGAGGCTTGTTCTTGTGAAGCTTATGTATATAGCAGAGAAGTTTAGCCTCCAATAGATATTCCTAAGAGTCACATCCTGAGTACCTCTTTTGTTGCTCAGATGTGACCTCTCCAAGCCCAACTCTAAAGAGGAAACCACTGCCATCCCCCTCTACACAGGACATGACATCCAGGAGTGAAAGTCTCCCTGAGGGCGTGCAAGATGACTCCCAGGGATGAGCCTGGCCCTGGCACTGAGGGATCAACAATCCCGTCCTGACCAAAACGGGGAAAAGAAGTGTAACAAATAGGTATCATTGGCTGAGAGAGTTCAAATAGAGTCGAGAGGCTACTCTGGAGGTCACTTTTACACAAGCTTCAGTAAGACATATTGCTACCTATAAACCAAAACCATTCTTGCCAATCCTAAAGGATACTTAGGGTATTATATGGGTCTACAAAGGTTCCATGCACTAGGGTAACTTTCCAGAAACCTAAACCTCCAGATGGGTCCCTGGACAACATAACTCCTGAAATGCAGAGGCACCAGCCCCTCCAGAACATCTACTAGCTCCATCACCCTATCCCATATTATCAACAGCCACTTCCAACATGGGCATAACCCAAATACCCCTAAAGAGGGGAGAAAGATCAAAGGTGATGGTAGAGTTATACAGAGAAGGTAGGGTTTAACAAATGAGTATGAGTGCTGAATCATATTGATATTTCTTTCGATCTTCAGTGTCTTGGAGCAGCTAGAAGAAAATACGAAAAATCATGGAACTGTACCGTATCAAACTTTAAAATCTGTTCTATAACCATTTGTTAAAATGTATCCAGAATTTATAAAGAGATTGCTCAACTCAACAACAAAAAGACAGCCAGTCCAATTACAAAATGGGGAAAAGTATTTGGAAGTGTATTGCTTTTTTGTATATTTGTTGTATTTCACAATTTAAAAAAAAAATTTAAAAAAAACAGTATTGCTGTGAATCTGCTTATAGAAAAAAAATTTCGTTTAAACAACAGGCTCTATACAGCAAACATCTATGCAATATATATGACAAGACCTGCTTGGCACGTAACTACCTCACTTAATCCTCCTGACAACTTTATGATATGGATACTAACTACAATTATTCACACTTTACAAATAAAGTTTTAAGATATTAAATAATTTGCCCAAGATACACAGCTAATAAATGTTGGAACCACGATTTTAACCTGGGCTTTCTGATTCCAAAGCCTGAACTTTATCTACAATCCTAGTTATACTGCTTTGCCAATGTCTAAAAAACAAGTGCTTGCCCAATTCAGGTATTCCTCTGGTTCTGTATAGGGCCCATGCTTTCTGAACTCTGTTTCCACCTCTCTATCCAAAGGGCCCATTGTAGGGCTCTTCTTTATAATTCACGGTGCAGTTACAATCTCTCTATCTCTGAATACCCACAAGATTTTATTGAGCATCATTCCAGTGGCACACATTCACTTTTTATCTTGTACAATTATTTTCAATGTACATATCTTATCTGATCAATTAGACTGTCCTTTGGGGGCAGATTCTAGCTCTGAATCTTCTTTACAACTCCCAGAATTTAAATTTGAAACTTTCAAGTCCGTGAGAATTGTGGGAAGATGGTGGAGTAGGGAGTTCTACGACTCAGTCCTTCAACCTAAATACCTATTGAACAGGCAGAAACAGTCTGAAACAACAGTTTTGAAACTCCAGAGGGAGAATTCCTGGACACTATACAGCATCCAGGAAAAAAAGAGACTTATAAATCCCAGTAAGGAACAATAAATTGTCTGGAGACAGAAGGGGACATAAAAATTCTATTCTCCTGAAGTTATGAGGCATGCAACTAGGTGAATGAACCTTAAGGACCATAAGTTGAAGGAAATAGCAGAAACAAAAAAGCAAATATTATACTGCCTCACTCATATGGACTAGCTAGAATATACAAACTCAGAAAATTGAAATCAAGAGTATGGGTTATCAGGCTGGGGCCTATTGTAGAGGGTCCTAGTTTGTCTTACAGCAGTTACACACATTCAGGAGTTATAACTGATATTTCTAAATTCTGAGCTACTGAACTATTTGTATATAACCTGGTCTTTCCCTGAACCTTTAGGTATTTATGGGACACGTGACACTCAGAATTAGACCACTGAAGCTATGAAAGTCAGCGTACCCCATTCAGCACTTGTTTAAAAAGCTGAAAAAGTGATCAGACTTCATCTGAGATATGAATGAAGCTGATCTAGATAGGACTAAGATAAATCAGAACACTGGGTAAAGGATGATATGGCCCATATTTTCAAACTTCAACCTCTGTGTAGGACCAAAGGGAGAGATGTTTACTTGGTGCAACATTTATATTCTGGTTAGTACATTATCTAATTTAACTCTAATAGTCAGTTTACTTCAACATAATAATTAAATAGAATCTTGAATAGGGCACGAGATCTTACTGATTAGTCCAGGTTAGTGTGACACCCTGATATATGCCAGAGTAATTTGGGCAGAGAATAAAAAAAGCATTTGCAAAGTCCCCTTGGGGGACTGGGAAGAGGGGAGGAAATATTAAACTTTTCTATCTCGGGAATTCCTAATACTCTCATGAGCAGTGAGGACAACCAATTCAATATGCTAAGCCCTCAATCTTGGGGCAAACTCCTATGAAGTTTATTCCCGCAAAGGGAGGCTACACCTATTGATAATTATGCCTGTGTCACCCTCTTTTTTTGCTCAGATGTGGCTTCTTTCTAAGCCAAATTGGCAGGTGAATTCACTGCCCTCCCCACTATGTGGGACATGACTCCCAGGGGTATAAATCTCCCTGACAACATGGGACCTGACTCCCGGGGATGAGCCAGGACCCGACATAATCGGAATGAGGAGGCTTCTTGACCAAAAGAGGGAAGAGAGAAATGAGACAAAATAAAGTTTCAGTGGCCGAGAGATTTCAAACAGAGTTGAAAGGTTATCCTGGAGACTATTCTTACATATTGCATGGATATCCCATTTAGTGTATGGTGTACTGGAGTGGCTAGACGGAAGTACCTGAAACTGTTAACTGCGTTCCAGTACCCTTGATTCTTGGAGAAGACTATATAACTATATAGCTTTTACAATATGACTGTGTAATTGTGAAAACCTATGTCTGATGCTCCCTTTATCCAAGGTATGAACAGATGAGTTAAAAAAAAAAAAAAGACGATAAAAAATAAATAGGGGGAAATAAAGGATAAAAATTGGGTAGATTTAAATACTTAGGTCAATGGGAGGGAGGGATAAGGGATATGGGACATATAAGCGTTTTTTTTTTAATTTCTTTTTCTGGAGTGATGCAATGTTCTAAAAATGATCACGGTGAAGAATACACAACTATGTGTTGATATTGTGAATCACTGATTGTATAATATGGTTAAACTGTACATGTGTGGATACTTCTCAATAAAAACATATTTTTTAAAATCCTTTCCCCAAGAAAAGGAGTGGACACAGCTGACCGCTGATTACTGCTTAGATTAGTGAATTCAGATCATTGAGGAAAGTCATTGTCTCAGCCTGCCTAGGACAAGGGCGACAGCAAGGAGACTTAAAGCCTCCACCGACTATTGGAGAGACATCTATTTCTCCCTTCAGTTTTGCCAAGGTATGCCTTGCGCATTTTGGGGCATCATGGTTAGGTGCATGAATACTTATGATTGTTATTTCTTCTTGGTGGATTGTCCTTCTTATTAATATAATATCTTTGGCTTGTCTCTCATAACATTTTTGCATTTAAAGTCTAAATTGTTCCATATTAGCATTTCTATCCATTTTGCCAATCTTTGTGTTTTGCTTGGAGAGTTTAATCCATTAACATTCAATGTTATTATTGCAAAGGCAGTACTTACTTCAGCCATTCCATCCTTTGGCTTTTATATGTTTTATCTTATTTTTCTCTCTTTTTATTCTTTTAGTTGACCTTCCTCATCTTCATTTCCGCAGTCTCCTCCAAGCCTCTCTCTCCTGCCTTTTCTCTTCAGCCTGCAGAACTCCCTTTAGTAGTTCTTGTAGGGCAGAACTTCCTCAGGAAGCTAAGTATAGAACTGCCATAAACTGGCAATCCCACTAGGTATATACTCAGAAAGTTGAAAGCAAGGACATGAGCAGACATTTGCACACCAATGTTCATAGCAGCATTATTCACAATTGCCAAAAGATGGAAACAACCCAAGTGCCCATCAACTAAGAAATAAACAAAATGTGGTATATACATACAGTAGAATATTATTCAACTGTAAGAAGGAATGAAATCATGATACATGCTTAACTTGTGTAGAATTTTTAATTAGGTTGAATACAAATGTTTGGAAATGGATAAAGGTGACTGTAGCATATTATCGTGAGTGTAATTAACAGCACAGAATTATGTGTACAATTGTGGTTGAATGGAGAACTTTAGGATCATGTATGTCACTAAAAGGAAAGCTAGAGGATAAAACATGGACGGTGCAATGAAGTAAAAAAAAATTTTGTAAAAAATGACGATGATTAATAGAACAAATAGAAGAATGTTCTTTCATGAACTAGAACAAATGTATGTCATTATTATAAGGCATTAATAGCAGAGTGATACAAGGGGGAAAGATGTACATAATACAAACTATAGACTATAGTTAACAGTAATATTTTAATATTCTTTCAACAACTGTGACAAATGTACCACACCAATGCTAACAGTCAATAACAGGGGGGTGAGGGGGTGGGCATGAGGAGTTTTTCTTTTTGAAGTAATGAAAATGTTCTAAAATTTATTGTGGTGATGAATACAGAATTCTGGAATTAATCTGTGAGCCACTGATTATATACTTTGGATGGATTGTATTGTATGTGAATATAGCTCAAAAAACTGCTTTAAAAAAAAAACAGTTGATCAAAAACCTAATATAAGAGCAGTAACTATCAACCTACTAGAAGAAAGCGTGCAGAAGCTTTTCAGGACCTTGAGTTAGGCAATAGTTTCTTAGACTTTACACCCAAAGCACAAGCAATAAAAGATAAAGTAAACAGGATATCATCAAAATTAAAAACTTTTGTGACTCCAAACACTTTATCATGAAAGTATAACAACAACCTAAACAACGGGAGAAAATACTTGGAAACCACATATCTAATAAAGATTTCATATCCAGAATATATTTTTTTAAATCCTTCAACATAACAACAAAAAGACAAACAACCCAATTAAAAAATGGGCAAAAGACATGAATAGATACCTCTCCAAAAAAGATGTACAAAAGGCCAGAAAGCACCTGTAAAGATGCTCACATCATTAGCCATCAGGAAAATAAAGTCAAAACGACAGTGAGATAGCACTTCACACCCATTAGAATGGCTATTATTTTAAAAACTGAAAATAACAAGTGTTGGAGAGGATGTGAGGAAACAGGAGCACTCATTCATTGCTGACGGCAATGCAAAATGGTGCAGGCCCTATATGGAAAACAGTTTGGCAGTTCCTCAGAAAGCTAAAAATACAACTACCAAATGACAGGCAATCCCATTACTAGATATTCCCAAAAGAACCGGAAAGCAGGGACTCAGACATCTGTACACCGATGTTCCAAGCATCATTATTCACAATGGTCAAAAGAAGGAAGCAATCCTACAGTCCATCAACCTTTGGATAAATAAAATCTTATATGTATACAATACACATTATTAATGTAATATTAATTAGTCCTAAAAAAAAGAATGAAGTCCTAATACATGTAACAACATGGATGAACCCTGGAGACATCATGTTGAGTGAAGTAAGTCACACACAAAAGGACAAATATTTTATCATCTCACTGATTTGAAACAAATAGAATGAGCCATTATAGACTGAGAATCTAGAATACAGGATACAGGGGTGGGGCGGGGATAGGGAATTGGAAGTTAACCTTAAAATGTACGGGGTTCCTACCCTATCTGGAATGATGGAAATGTTTTGATAATAAACAGAGGTGATGGTAGCACAACACGGTGAACGTCATTAACAGCACTGAAATATATATCTGAATATTATTAGAAGAGATAATGTTAGAGGGTGTGTATGGTAACAGAATAAAAATTTAAAAATAAATACAAGAAACTATAATACAGTGTGAACCCCAAGTCAAACCATGGACTGTAGTGAATAGTACAATTATAAAAAATGTGCTTTCATTAATTGTAACAAATTTTCCACACCAACGCAAGGTATTGGTAGTGGTATAGTATATGGGAATCTTATATTTAATGCATGATTGTTCTATAAATCCACATCTTCAATAAAGCCAAATTTTTTTTAATTAAAATTTTAAAATGCTACAGAGATATCCAGAAAAACACACAGACTAAAAAAACCTTCCATCTGTTGAATTATCATGGGAGGAAAAATTTAACTAATGGTAACCTTCATAATTTTAGATTTAATTAAAATCATCGTTATAATTATAGATTTAAGCATGGTAACATAAGCAAAATTTAAAACTACACGGACAAATAAGCTTGGTTTCTTGTAGTATGGATCTACTGAAAAGATAAAAGCATATTTACTGATATTCTATATATAGCTGTACTAGAACGTTTAGAACAGTCAAAAACAACATTCTGCAGTTAATGATCAAGCTAGACAATTTATTCTTGTTTTAAGCTTTTCATTAATTAGAACTCAGAAATAAATCACCTTAAATTCCAAGAGAAATTTATCTGTATACATATTTCTTTCATTTATGATCATTAAAAACTTTAGGATAAAATTAATGAATGCAAAAAATAACCATTTATTTAATTTCTAAATTCAGAAAGCAAAGTTAAGAGCAACACAGTAGATTAAATCATAATCACAGATAATACAAACCTCTTCGTTTGAAAAATTAAGAATAGAACCATAAAACTGGATTACTATTTTTGAACACTTTCAAGCGCAGCAAATCTCATTCATGCCACTACAAACCACGCTAGTATAACAACCATGAAGAAAAGGAACAGAATTTCATTTTCTATAACGAATCACTTGGGTATTTGTCTGATTACCAGTTTAGCTCAGATGTTGACCTACATTTAGTCAAGTACTAAAAGCCAACGAAAAAAACTTATTGTATTTTCTGAAAGATTTAATGTTATTTAAGTACAATTTTGAAGTCTTTCTGAATCCAAAAATTTACAATTAAAGCCCTTAGGACATTCTTGCCCTTTTAAAATGAGCATATTATGCATCAAAAGAATAATCCGCTTATTATGAAACTAAGAACAAACCTTTGAGATAATCCCCAGGGCTAAAAGGAACAAGAATTTTAATGTATATATTATAACATTAACGGAAAAGAGTCTATTGTTAATGCTACAAGAAAGTTCTTCTTCATGTATGTTCTTTCTATTGTACATTTTTCAGGTCATTATTAGTAATTGTAATCCTTTTTCACTTTCATATTTGTGATGTTGAAAGAGTTCATAATGAAACTTATATAATAAAATGCCCTCACTCTCCAATTCATGAATCCTCAAACATTGACCCTTTAGCATGAAACTACCAATTTTACTCATCTCCCTCTGGGTTTAAACTACTTTTATAGCTTCCTTCGGCCTATAAGATTAAATCCAAACTTCTATAGGTCCCATCAAAATATGGCCCTCACGCACTTATCCAGTGTTGGTGGGAATGTCAAATGGTACAACCATTGTAGAAGGCAGTTTGGCGATTCCTCAGGAAGCTAAGTATAGAATTGCCATGTGACCCGGCAATACCATTGATAAGTATCTACTCAGACGTCATGAGGGCAAAGACACAAACGGACATTTGCACATCAATGTGTATAACAGACTTATTTACAGTTGCCAAGAGATGGAAACAGCCAAAATATCCATCAACAGATGAGTGGCTAAACAAGCTGAGGTATGTACATACAATGGAATATTATGGAGCTGAAAGACAGAATGAAGTTATGAAATATGTAACAACATGGATGGACCGTGAGGACATTATGCTGAGTGAGATTACCCAGAAAGAAAAGGACAAATACTTTATGGTCTTACTGATACGAACTAACATTAGTGAATGCACTTGGAGAATTTCAGTTAACAACAGAGAACATCAGGACATAGAAATAGGGTAGTCTGTTCTGTCCCAGGTGAGTTGGCTTGATTGCCTTATCAAAGATCAATTGTCCACAGATGAGAGGGTCTATATCAGAGCATTCTATTCGATTCCATTGATCAGTATATTTATCTTCATGCCAGTACCATGCTGTTTTGACCACTGTAGTTTCAATATGCCTTAAAGTCTGGTAGTGTGAGCCTCTGACTTCATTTTTCCTTCTCAGAATACTTTTAGCGATTCAGGGAACCTGGCCTGTGTTGGTTTGAAAGGATGTATGGACCCTCGAAAAGCCATGTTTTTATCAAAATCCCATTTCATAAAGGTAAAATAATCCCTATTCAATATTGTATGTTTGAATCTGTAATTAGATAATCTCCCTGGAGATGTGATTTAATCAAGAGTGGTTGTTAAACTGGATTAGGTGACAACATGTCTCTACCCACTTGGGATCTTGATAAGTTTCTGAAGTTCTACAAAAGAGGAAACATTTTGGAGAATGAGAGATTCAAAGAGAGTAGAGCAGAACGACATAGCCATGAGAACCAGAGTCCACCAGCCAATGACCTTTGAGATGAAGAAGGAAAATGCCTCCTGGGGAACTTCATGAAATAGGAAGCCGGGAGAAGAAGCTAGCAGATGATGCTGTGCTCGCCATGTGACCTTCCAGATGAGACAGGAACTCTGACCATCTTCACCATGTGCCTTTCCAGATGAGAGAGAAACTCTGACTGTTTGCCATGTGCCCTCCACTTGAGAAACTGTGAACTTCATCGGCCTTCTTGAACCAAGCTATCGTTCCCCGGATGGATGCCTTTGATTGGACATTTCTATAGACTTGTTTAAATTGGGACATTTTCTCGGCCATAAAACTGTAAACTAGCAACTTATTAAATTCCCCTTTTAAAAAGCCATTCTGTTTCTGGTATATTGCATTCCGGCAGCGAGCAAACTAGAACACTGCCCTTCCAGATAAATTTGATTATTGGTTTTTCTTTTGCTGAAAAGTACATTTTTGGTATATTAACTGGTGGTGCATTGAATCTATGAATCAGTTTAGGTAGAACTGACATCTTAACTACATTTACTCTTCCAATCGATAAACAGGGTATGCCTTCCATTTATTTAGGTCTTCTGGGATTTCTTTTAGCAATTTTCTTGTAGTTTCCTTTGAATAGGTATTTCACATTCTTAGTTAAATTTATTCCTAAATATTTTATTCTTTTGGTTGCAATTGTAAATGGAATTTTTTTCTTGTTTTCCCCCTCAGATTGTTCATTACTAGTGTATAGAAACACTACAGATTTTTGAGGCTTGATCTTGTAACCTGCCACTGTGCTGTACTTATTTATTAGCTGTAGTAGTTTTGCTGTGGATTTTCCAGGGTTTTTGACATATAGCATCATATTATCTGCAAACAGTGAGAGTTTTACTTCTTCCTTTCCAATTTTAATGCCTCGTAGTTCTTTCTCTTCTCTAATTGCTCTGGTGAGAACTTCCAGCACAATGTTGAATAACAATGGTGATATGGACATCCTTGTCTTGTTCCTGATCTTAGGAGGAGTCTTCAGTTTTACCTCATTGATGGTGAAGTTAGCTATGGGCTTTTCATATACTCCCTTTATCATGTTGAGGAAGTTCACGTCTATTCCCATCCTTTGAAGTGTTTTCAACAAGAAAGGATGTTGAATTCTGTCAAATGCCTTTTCTGCATCAATCGAGATGACCATGTGGCTTTTTTCTTTGATTTGTTGATATGGGGTATTACATTAATTGATTTTCATATGTTGAACCATCCTTTGCATACCTGGGATGAATCCTACGTGGTCATGGTGTATAATTCTTTCAATGTGCTGCTGGATTCGATTTGCAAGAATTTTATTAAGGGGATTTTTGCATCTATATTCATTAGAGAGACTGGTCTGTAATTTTTTTTTTCTTGTACTACCCTTGTCTGGCGTTGATATGAGGGTGATGTTGGCTTTATAAAATGAGTTAGGTAGTCTTCCCTTCTCTTCAATTCTTTTGAAGAGTTTGAGCAGGACTGATACTAATTCTTTCTTGAATGTTTGGTAGAATTCACATGAGAAGTTCTGGACTTTTCTTTTTTGGGGCGCTTCTTACTGACTAATTCAATTTCTCTCCTTGTGATTGGTTTGTTGAGGTCGTCTATTTCTTCTCGAGTCAATGTTGGCTGTTCACGCCTTTCGAGGAAGTTGTCCATTTCATCTACATTGTTGAGTTTATTAGCATAAAGTTGTTCATAGTATCCTCTCATTACCTCCTTTATTTCTATGAGGTCAGTGGTTATGTCTTCTCATCCATTTCTGATTTATTTGCATCCTCTCTCTTCTTTTTGTCAACCTTGCTAAGGGTCCGTCAATCTTACTGATTTTCTCATTGAACTAACTTACAATTTTGTTGATTTTCTCAATTGTTTTTATGTTCTCAATTTCATTTATTTCTGCTCTACTCTTCATTATTTCTTTCTTTTAGCTTGTTTTGGGGTTAGTTTGCTGTTCCTTCCCTAGTTCTTCCAAGTGATTCCAAGTTAATTCCTTCCAAGTTAATTCCTCGATTTTTTCTCTTTCTTCTTTTTCGATATAGGCATTTAGGGCAATAGATTTCCCTCTTAGCACTGCCTTTGCTGCATTCCATAAATTTTGATATGTTGTGCTTTCATTTTCATTTGCCTCGAGATATTTACTGATTTCTCTTGTTATTTCTTCCTTGACCCACTGGTTGTTAAAGAGTGTGTTATTGAGCCTCCATATATTTGTGAATTTTCTGGCACTCTGCCTATTACTGATTTCCAACTTCGCTACTTTATGATCTGAGAAAGTGTTTTGTATATTCAATCTTTTTAAATTTACTGAGACTTGCTTTGTGACCCAGCTTTATGGTCTATCCTCGACCATAAAGCTTTATGTTCTATCTTTGAATGATCCATGAGCACTTGAGAAAAAGGTGTATGCTCTTGTGAGGTGTACTGTTCTATAAATGTCTGTTAAGTCTCGTTCGTTTATTGTATTATTCAAATTCTCTATTTCTTTATTGATCCTTTGTCTAGATGTTCTGTCCATTGATGAGAGAGGGGAATTGAAGTCTCCAACCATTATGGTAGATATGTCAATTTCTCTTTTCAGTGTTTTTAGTCTTTGCCGCATGTGTTTTGGAACACTCTGGCTTGGTGCATAAATATTTATGATTGTTACGTCTTTTTGTTGAATTGTTCCTTTTTTTACTACATAGTGTCCTACTTTGTCTCTTTTGATTGTTTTACATTTGAAGTCTAATTTATTGGATATTATTTAGCTACTACAGCTCTTTTCTGATTGCTGTTTGCATGAAATATCTTTACTCAACTTTTCATTTTCAACTTATATTTACTCTTGGGTCTAAAATGTGTCTCCTGTAGACAGTATATAAATGGGTCCTGTTTTCTAATCCATTCTTCCAGTCCATGTCTTTTGATTGGGGAGTTTCATTCATTAACATTTAGTGTTATTACTGTTCAGTCAGTACTTTCTTCTACCTTTTGCCTTTGGGATTTTATATGTCATATCTAATTTTTCTTCTTTTTACCTTTACTGATAGTCTTCATTTCTACACTCTTCTCCACACCTCTCTCTCCTGCCTTTTCTTATCTGTCTCTAGTGCTCCCTTTAGTATTTCTTGTACAGCCAGTCTCTTGGTCACAAATTCTCTCAGTGATTTTTTTGTCTGAAGATGTTTTCACTTCCCCCTTATTTTTTTTCATTTATTTATTTACTAATCAAAAAAAATTTAACAACAAACTAACTAAAACATTAACATGTGATCATTCTGTTCTACATACATAATCAGTAATTCACAACATTACCACCTAGTTGCACATTCATCATTTCTTAGAACATTTGCATCAATTCAGAAAAAGAAATAAAAAAGAGATAAAAGGACAACAGAAAAAGAAATAAAACAAAAACAGGAAAAAAAAAGATTTACATACCATACCCCCACCCCTCACCCCCATCGATCACCAGCATTTCAAACTTAATTTGTTTTAACATTTGTTCCCCCATCACCTATTTTTATTCCATATGTTCTACTCGTCTGTTGATAAGGTAAATAAAAGGAACATCAGACACAAGGTTTTCACAATCACACAGTCACACTGCGAAAGCTATATCATTATTCAATCATCATCAAGAAACATGGCTACTGGAACACAGCTCTACATTTTCAGGCAGTTCCCTCCAGCCTCTCCACTACATCTTGAATAACAAGGTGATACCTACTTAATTTCGTAAGAATCACCTCCAGGATAACCTCTCGACTCTGTGTGGAATGTTTCAGCCATTGACACTTTGTCTCATTTCACACTTTCCCCTTTTGGTTGAGAAGGCTTTCTCAATCCGTTGATGCTAAGACTCAGCTCACTCTAGGGTTTTTCTCAATCCCTTGATGTTGAATCTCAGCTCATTCTAGGATCTCTGTCCCACGTTGCCAGGAAGGTCCCCCTCATTTTTGAAGGACAACTTTGTTGGATATAGAATTCTTGGCTGACAGTTTTTCTCTTTCAGTGTCTTTAATATATCACATCAGTGTCTTCTCACCTCCATGGTTTCTGCTAAGAAATCTATGCATGGTCTTCTTGGGCTTCCCTTGTATGTGATGGATGGCTTTTCTCTTGCTGATTTCAAGATTCTCTCTTTCTCTTTGACATGTGACATTCTGATCAGCAAGTGTCTTGGAGTACGTCTATTTGGATCTATTCTGTTTGGGGTATGCTACACTTCTTGGATCCGTAATTTTAAGTTTTTCATAAGAGTTGGGAAATTTTCAGTAATAATTTCCTCCATTAGTTTTTCCCCTCCTTTTCCCTTCTCTTCTCCTTCTGGGACACCCACCACAGGTATATTTGTGCACTTCATGTTGTCATTCAATTCCCTGAGTCCTTGCTCATATTTTTCCCTATATTTTCTTTTGCTTGTTTGATTTCAGATGTCCTGTCCTCCAGTTTACAAATCCTATCTTCTAACTCTTAAAATCTAATATTGTAGGTTTCCATTGTTTTTTCCATCTCTTCTACTGTGCCTTTCTTTCCCATAAGTTCCATGATTTGTTTTTTCAGACTTCTGATTTCTTTCTTTTGTTCATCCCTTGCCTTCTTTTTATCCTCTCTCAATTCATTGATTTGATTTTTGATGAGGTTTTTCATGTCTGTTTGAACATCATGAATTAATTGCTTCAACTTCTGTATCTCACTTGAATTGCTGGTTTGTTCCTTTGACTGGGCCATATCTTCAATTTTCCTCGTATGAACTGTTATTTTTTGCTGGCGTCTAGACTTTTAATTTCCTTAATTTATTCTGGAGCACTTTTTTTACCTAGGATTTTTGGAGTGGATGACTTTGTTGTCTATCTGCTCTCTGACATTCAGTTCAGCTTATTCTAGACTCTAGCTTAGGTTTTGTTTAACAGATCAGAATCTTTCAGTTCTTGTTTTCTTGTTTCTTGCCCTGCCTGTATGGTGCCTTTCTTCCCCCCACACCCCATCCCTACTTAGGAGGGTCTACTTAGGTATTATAGACCCAAGTCCAATTTTCCCAGACCAAACTGGCCTCCTTTCAGGAGGAAAGATTCACTGGCATCAGTTTTCGCTGAGAGGAGACCCAGCAAGGTGAAAGACTTTTCTAAGAAGAAGTCTCTGTGTTTTTCCTATCCTGCTGAGTATGTGGCACTTGTCTGCCTATGGGTCCCACCATCATAAAGTGATGCAGTGGCTTTAACTTCAGCAGACTCTCCCTGCTGGGGGGTGTGGCTGAGACAGTGGAGAGGTTGTAGGCTGGCTTTAATCACTTCAGTTTTCCAGACCCTGGGGTCTGAATTCCTTACGGGAGGGATTCCACCTGAGCTGGGCCCTACCCTCTCCTTTGGAAGGCACCACCTCCAGAGAAGCTCTCAGACAAGCTTAATTCCAGCCTTGCCTGGGGCAGTTGGTGCCTGAGAAGTGGTTCTGGGTGGGATCGGAGCTGGTCCAGCTTGTCCAGCCTGGCCTATGCTGTGTGTCCGGTCACTGATGTAACCCCAGCAGTTGTTCTGTACAGTTCATGGCTATTTACTAGCTGCTCCGGAGGACAAACTAAACCCCATACCTCACTAAGCCGTCACCTTGGTCCGATCAGCTTTGGATATACTTTTGATACATATATCACAAACATCTACCAATAATCCTTAAAAGCATAAATAAAACACAAAGTAGATAACTATATAAACAAGATTGTAAAAGGAAATTTTATTTATGCCGCAATCAAAACAATGCCACACAACTCAGTGGTGGAACCACACCCTAACTAAATATAAAAGACTCAAATTTAAAGCTTTTACCTCATTCCTCATTTCTACATATTCATTAAACCAAAAAATACAATAAAAAATACGACTTGTTTGTCACATTGTATCATCTTGATTAACACCATATAACTGCTGATGGTTAGAATATTTTAATTCATTCTTACCTACTCCTTCTAACTCACTTCCTACACAAATCAGTCACTTGAATACTGTATTACTAAAATATCCTCTTTGTCTATGCCCACTGTCAGTACCCTACTCCAAACCCTAATTTTCATTCAAATAATTATAATATCCCCTTAAAAATGCTTTCCCAGGGTGCACAGGTGGTTCAGTGGTAGAATGCACACCTTCCATGCAGAAGTCCTGGGTTCAATTCCCGGATCATGGACCTAAAAAAAAAAATGGTTTCCCAGTCTTGATCATCTCCTTCTAACTGTCACTCAAGCGTAACCTCTTCTCTGAGTTTCCTCAATCCACACTTCTACTACCCAGTACAGATTTAATTCCTTTCTTATCTGTATTCCCAAAGCACATTGTAAATGCCTATCAGACTTAATATATTAAATTACAGAAATTAGTTTACCTAATTATCTCACCCTTTACAGTCTGAGCTTACTGTGGGCAAAGATCATATATAGCCAGCAAGTAAAGTAGTTCACAAAAAGCAATTAATAAATATTTGCTAAATTGAGCTAAACATGGTAAAATAAACTATATGTCCATGAGGCTAGGTCTTAAACATAATCAACTTCTTCATATACAGTAGAATTCCGTATTATCCATTATGATCAGTATTAGTAGCTGATTACTTAGATAAGTCTGTTAAAAGAGAAAAACACACACACACACAATCCTTGAACATTTTATTTTAACTTAAAACACACAGTAACTATAAAGTAATTCTCAAACTTAATGACATACAACCAAGGTCTAAGTCTTCAATTTCAGTCCTGCTTCTTCCTTTTATAGTCCTTACCCATCATCTATATTGCTTGGTTTCCATTTTTTAAACATGAGATGCAGAATCCTTACAGAGTTTTGCAAATTTTCCTCAACATAATATACAATTTAATTAAGTTATATGATTCCAATAGTAAGTATAACTGTCATAAAAAGATTTAATTAACAGTGCAACTAACTGCTGGTATATAACTGAACTGGTGAGAGAAGTACAAAGGCATACTTGAGGACAGCTCCTACTGCAGAGTATTCATTATGCACTCATTATGCTTTGGGCATTAATGAGTACATTTTATAGTAAGGCTGGGGGATGTCAGTTACTCTAATGAGTCAACTGAATGGAGGTTAGGTACAGGAGCTTCAACATATTACAACCTAAGTGAGTCCTACCGGAATATACAGAATAGCAGAATAACTTTCAAAACTAATGTTATTGGCCAATTTCCTTACCTAGTAAAGAAAGGTACTGCATAGCACTACTATTCAGATTTACTCTTACTTGTCAATCCTACCTCATACTTGTGGACATGAATCTTGTATTACCTATGGGCCCTCAATTATCCATACTTTCAAACCAATTGATCTCATAGCAGACAATATATTTTTAAAACTGATAGTTCAGGGTGGCTGCCATGGCTCAGCAGGCAGAGCTCCGACCTGCCATGCTGGAGGTCTGGAGTTCGATCCCTGGTGCCTCCTGCCCATATGCAAATTTAAAAAAATAAAATAAAATAAATAACTATTCTAAAAAAAACTGATAGTTCAGGGCAGTACAATGGTGGCTCAGTGGCAGAATTCTTACCTGCCATGCCAGAAACCCAGGTTCAATTCCCTGAATATACAGAATAGCAAACACAAAACAAAACAAACAAACAAAAAATAGTTCAACCAGAACCTTATCCCAGAATCAAGATCTCTTTGGAAGGAAAGGAGTGTGGTAGCTCCTTAAAAAGTTAGAACTACAATATGACCTGGCAATCCCACTTCTAGCTATATACCCAAAAGAATTAAAAGCAGGGACTCAGACAGATGTTTCTATACCAATGTTCACAGCAACATGATTTACAAAGCCAAAACACAGAAGCAACTCAAACATCAATCAGCACATAAATAGACAAACAAAATGTTGTACATACATACAGTGGAATATTATTCAGCCTTGAAAATGAATGAAGTCCTGATATGCCACTACATGGATAATCCCTGAAGACATCACGTTGAGTGATACAAGTCAATCATAATGGGACAGATATTATATGATTCTGATGATATGAAATAACTAGAATATACAAATGCATAGAAACAAAAAGAGTAGAAGTTACCATAGGCAGGAGCTAAGGGGGATGGGGAGTTAATGCATAACGGGTATAGGTTTCCATATGGGGAAATGGAAAATGTGAGTCATGGATGGTGGTGAGGGTAGAGAAACATCATGAATATGATTAGTCACACTGAATCGTATGTCTGAGAATGGTGGGGGAGGCAAAGTGTCGTATACACGCTTCTACAACTAAAAAAAAGAGCAACTAAAGAGACGCTAACAATTAAATGTAATACATAAGCCTGGACTGGATCTAATGGTGGAAGAAAAAGGCCCACCAATACATTCCTGGGACATATAGAAAAACTGGAATATAGACTACAAGTTCTATATCAATGTTACAGATCCTGAACTTAACAACTATACTTAAGAGAGTTACATAAGTGAATAGCCTTGTTCTAAGGAAATATACATGGAAGTATGATGTGTTCAAGAAGCATACTGGAAACACCTTACTCTTAAATGTTTAGAAAATTAATAGATGATTAATAGGTAGATAAAATAACAAATATGACAAAATGTTAAAATCGGTCGATCTAGGCTTCAGGGCCCTCTGCCAAGAATTCTCCCCACCAGGCAAATGCAGCTAGAGGCAACAAAAGGAGTTAGAGGGCAGGCCATGGTGGCTCAGCAGGCAAAGTTCTCGCCTGCCACACCAGAGACCCGGATTCGTTTCCCGGAGCCTGCCCATGCAAAAAAAATTTTTTTAATTAAAAAACTAAAAAACTGAAAAAAAAAAAAAAGGAGTTAAAAAAACAGATACTTCTGAGAAGAGGAAATAGAAATGGCCAAAAGGCACATGGAAAGATGCTAAACTTCCCTGGCTGTTAGGGAAATGCAAATGAAAACCACAATGAGATATTATCTCACACCCACCAGAATGGCCATTATCAATAAAATAGAGAACGACAAGTGCTGGAGATGATGTGGAGAAAGAGGCACACTTATCCATTGTTGGTGGGAATGTCAAATGGTATAACTGCTGGTGGAAGGCAGTTTGGCGGTTCCTCAGGAAGGTAAATACAGAATTGCCATATAACCCGGCAATACCACTATTAGGTATCTACTTAGAAGACATGAGAGCAAGAATACAAACAGACATTTGCACACCAATGTGTATAGCAGCATTATTTACAATTGCCAAGAGATGAAATAGCCAAAATGTCCATCGACAGACGAGTGGCTAAACAAACGGTGGTATATACATACGATGGAATATTATGCAGCTGTAAGACAGAATAAAGTTATGAAGTATGTAACAACATGGATGGACCTTAAGGACATTATGCTGAGTGAGACTAGCCAGAAGCAAAAGGACAAATACTGTATGGTCTCACTGATATGACCTGACATTAGTGAATAAATTTAGAGAATTTCATGGATAACAGAGACCATCAGGCTACAGAAATAGGATAAGATATTGGGTAATTGGAGCTGAAGAGATACAGATTGTGCAACAGGACTGACTGTAAAAACTCAGAAACAGATAGCACAATACTACCTAACTGTAATACAATTATGTTAAAACACTGAATGAAGCTGAATGTGAGAATGATACAGAGAGGAGGGCTAGGGGCACAAATGAAATCAGAAAGAAAGACAGACGATAAAGACAGATATGGTGTAATATAGGAATGCCTAGAGTGTATAATGATAGTGACTAAATGTACAAATTTAAAAAATGTTTTTGCATGAAGAAGAACAAAGAAATGTCATTACTGCAGGGTGTTGAAAATAGTAATATTTTAAAATTTTAACTTATGTCTGAGACTAAAGCAAAAAATGTTTATTTGGTAGAAAATTTATATTTTGACTAGTGCATTTCCTAATATAACTTACATAGACAGCTTAATTGAACACCGTAAGTACCTGGAACCTTGAGTAGGACATGAGATCTTGTTGGTTTGTCCAGAGTGATGTGCCAATAAATCCCAGAGTGACTTGAACGGTGAATAAAAAAGTATTTGCAAAGTCCCCTTCAGGGAATGGGGAGAAAGGGGGAAAATTCAACTTGCCCAAGTTGAATTCTTAATATTCTCACAAGCAGTGGGGACAACCAGAGCCCCCATTCTGGTGGTTTGTTCATATGAAACTTAACCCCACAAAAGATAGGTCAAGCCTACTTAAAATTAGGCCTAAGAGTCACCCCCAAGAGAACCTCTTTTGTTGTTTGGATGTGACCTCTCTCTCCAGTCAACACAACAAGTAAACTTACTGCCCTCCCCCTGCCTACATGGGACATGACTTCCAGGGGTGTGGACCATCCTGGCAACGTGGGACAGAAATTCTAGAATGAGCTGAGACTCAGCATCAAGGGATTGAGAAAACCTTCTCGACCAAAATGGGGAAGAGTGAAACGAGACAAAATAAAGTGTCAATGGCTGAGAGATTCTAAACAGAGTCGAGAGGTTATCCGGGAGGTTATTCTTACGCATTGAGTAGATATCACCTTGCTAGTCAAGATGTAGTGGAGAGGCTGGAGGGAACTGCCTGAAAATGTAGAGCTGTGTTCCAGTAGCCATGTCTCTTGAAGATGACTGTATATTGATATAGCTTTCACAATGTGACTGTGTGATTGCGAAAACCTTATGTCTGATGCTCCTTTTATCTACCTTATCAACAGACGAGTAAAACATACGGAATAAAAATACATAATAGGGGGAACAAATGTTAAAATAAATTTAGATTGAAATGCTAGTGATCAATAAAAGGGAGGGGTAAGGGGTATGGTATGTATGAATTTTTTTCAGTTGTCTTTTTATTTCTTTTTCTGAATTGATGCAAATGTTCTAAGAAATGATCATGATGATGAATATGCAACTATGTGATGATATTGTGAATTACTGATTACATATGTAGAACAGAATGATCATAAATTAAGATGTTTGTGTTTGTTGCTGTATTTTTTTTATTTAAAAATTAAATTAAATTTAAAAAAAAACTACACAGGCAAAACTAAAATAAAACAGATAAAGATTCCGAGACAAAGAACAGAGGAATGGAAGCCTTTACTCCTTTACTTAGAGTGAAACAATTACAAAATAGTGTAATCTTAAAAAAAACTACCATATTACGTTCTAAAAAAAATTTAACTGAAACATGCAATAAACTTTCTTCATCTAAAAAACCTGTTTTTTACCTATACCAATCAATGGAAGGAAAACTTAACATTCCAAAACACTGTTAATCAACTCCAAGAAATGAAACATGAAAAATAAAAACACTACAAAAGTAAGCCATTCTCTAATCATTCATGGCATAAACAGTACAAACCATTTAGGCTTCCTAATTCATAACTATTTATACCTCAAAAACCAAATACTATATAAAACATACCAATTTCTTCCACTTCTTCCAGGAAATCATTATATTCTCTTAAACTAGCAAAGTCTTCTTCTCTTTTATTATATCTTTAAAAGAAGAAAAAAATTAACATATTACACTTCATTTGCTTTCATCTAACTGCTTTATTTCTTCTTACCTAATACATATATGATACACTGAAAATGACGACTTACTGTGTCAAACATTGTTTTCTTGACACCAGGTTTTTGACTACAGCAAAAGTGCTATTTTTTAAATCTTAGAACTACAGAAAGGAGTAAAATCAAGAGAGACTGGTTCACTATGTATAATATTCTAAGACTTAAAGGAAAGAGAAATTAGGAGCTTGAAAGACTGGGAAATGAACTTAAAATTCTGTTATTGGAAATAACAGATTCACTAATTTCCAGAAACCAAAACTAACTCAAAAGAAACTCATCCTTTTTTCATGACAGTTTTATTCTAAAGAATTCGGCAGCAGGAAAAGATGTGAATATTATCATGTATCTGTGAAAACTTAGACTGCAAGGAGTTAACAATAAATTATCAGAATCTAGATAGACTACCTCCCAGAAGTAATAAAAAAAAAGAGCAACCTGAGGCATTCATAAAGTAACAATGGTTATGTACCTAGAAAGAAGCTGCTAAAATCGTAGTGATCTGGGTTGATGTATTTCCAAAAAAATAAAAATGATAATTATAATAATATTAAAATACATATTATTTAATTTCAAAAACAAGAATAAAGTGACATAATAAAATGACAAATAAAATGAAACCCAGGAACTTGTTGAAGATGCTTTGAAAAGTACTGTTTTTTTATTTCTTTGCTTTGTATATATGTTATACTACACAATAAAAAAAGTTTGAAAAAAAAAGTAAATAAAACCCGGGAGCAGTGCAATGGCAACTCAGTGGCAGAATTCTCGCCTGCCATGCCAGAGACCTGGGTTTGATTCCCAGAGCCTGCCCTTGCCAGACAAAAAAAAGTAACCCAAAACTACTAACAAAGAATAAAAGAAAAAACTAAACTGTAAAAGAAAAAGAGAATATACATGTACAACACACACACACATATATATAATATATGTGTGTATATATATAAACACATATATATTCACCAAAATAAATTTTTAGTTCATAGAAGATTTTTTCTAACAACCTTCAAATTTTCAACTTAAACAGTATCTCCTCTGGCCTTATCTGACATTACTAAGCCCCAACAACACTCAGTCACTAAACTCATAGCACTTTTCTTAATTTATATCATATTCTTGTTTTGTTTGCGTTATCCAACTTTTTGCTATTTATGCTACTATAATGTAAGCCTGTTAAAGGCAGGGTTCATAGCTTTTTCACACATCCTTTCATACCTAGTGCCTTATATGCCTAAAGCAATGTTTGCAAACAGTAGGTGCTCCATACATTTTTGTTAAAGAATAAATAGCAAATACGAAGCCATCAATCAAGAGGATGTACTCTTCTCTAAAACAGTTAGTAAATAGTATCATTTACTATTCACTATGTGTAAAATTAACATATTACACATATTATGTAAATAAAATTAACATATTACACATCAGTTGCTTTCATCTAACTGCTTTATTTCTTCTTACTTAATACATATATGATACACTGAAAATGACTGCTTACTGTGTAAAACATTGTTTTCTTGACACCAGGTTTTTGACTACAGCAAGAGTGCTATTTTTTTAAATCTTAGGACTACAGAAAAGGAGTAGTTGAACTGTCTCTTTAGGAAAATTATTCATCTCTACATCACAATATAACTGTCGAAGGGGCAGGGAGGAACCCACTCAAGACAGAAATAAGCATGACCACTCCTTTTGCTTCAAATTTGTTCACCAGAACAATGTCTGCCACAGAGTACAAACTTAAAAAATTTTAGCTGAATGAACAAATAGATGAATTTATAATTATTCACTTGGGAATCTATCCAAATTTGTATCACCAATGATAGCAGTTACTGAAATAATTGTTAAAGTTCTTTTAGTCATTCAAGCAATAACACTTACATCTTTAGTACTTTTTTTCGAATCTCAACCTCCTTGTCAACAGTAGGATCTTCAAACAGTTGTACTCTGAAGTTACTCTTTCTAAGTGGAGTGCCACACTCAGGACAATTTCCAGCTCCTCGTACAAACAGTAAATCCACACAACTTTCACATCTGTAAGGATAAAAATACAACATAACATTTAAGCTAGTGTTGAAATCTGTAGCAAGTTTGCAAAAATTTTTTATTTTTGACAAAAATCCCAGAATGAACTGGGACCTGGTATCAAGGGACTGAGAAAAACTTTTTGACCAAAAGTAGGAAGAGAGAAATGAGAAAAAATAAAATGTCAATGGCTGAGAGATTTAAAACAGAGTTGAGAGGTTATTCTTACACATTATATAGATATCCCTTTTCATTTATGGTGTATTTGAGTGGCTAAAGGAAAGTACCTGAAACAGTAGAGCTGTGTTCCGTAGCCATGTTTCTTGAAGACGATTGTATAATGATATAGCTTTCACAATGTGACTGTGTGATTGTGAAAACCTTGTGTCTGATACTACCTTTATCCAGGGTATGGATATATGAGTAAAAAATGTGGATAAAAAAATAAATAATAGTGGGAACAAAGGTTAAAGTAAATTTGGTAGATGGAAATACTACTGGTCAATGAGAGGGGAAGTAGGGGATATGGTATTATAAATTTTCTCTTTTTCTTTTTCTGGAGTGATGCAAATGTTCTAAAAAATGATCATGGTGATGAATATATGTGATGATATTGTGAGCCACTGACTGAACACCGTGTATGGAATATTTGTATGTTAAGAATGCTTGTGTTTGTTTGTTGTTTTATCAATAGAAAATATTTTTAAAAAGATTTTATTTTTTTACATTAAAAATAGCCCTTGCTACTTAAGAACATACCAAAAAACCTTTGGGCAGAATTTAATCTTCATTTGGAGCCTATTTTTCAAAAATGGGAAACCCATTAAGTTTTACAAATGAAACACATTTGTAAATTAAAATAAACTGAGTTGGGGGATTAGGAGGATTCAAATGGCAGCAGGATAGGGAGACGTCAAAGAGGCATGTAAAAGAGGGATGGTCATCTCCATGCCCAGTCTAGTATCACCTTCAGATCTGGGCAACAGAAGCCTCTGCTAGGAGAGTTACATCTTACATGGCCCTGCATATCGCAAGCACTAAAATGAAGGCTTTTTTTTTCTTTCTGTTTCTACCTTTTAAGAAAGTTTTTTGAACGTTCAGTAACTAATTGAACAAACAGGAATTACACAGGGTAGTTACCAACTGAAAACCCCTCCTCCCCTCCATCCCTCTGTGCCAGAGGATACAGCACTAATATGAGTGTCCCAGGATACATGGAGAAAGGAGAAAATAACCATAGCTTCTGACCAAAGAAATCCTAGAAAAAGAGAATGCTTACAAAAGCTATTATCAGTAAAAGATAGCTGCCCCAAATCAACGAAAGTCACTGCCTGGGCAAGTCAGTTTTCCAAGATAATTGCATCCCCTTTCCTCTCTTCTTGGGCATATATTTGGGAAAGCCTTAGGACATCCTGGAAGCCTTCAGTGGAGAAAATAAGGAGCAGGAGAAGCGAGCCTCTCTATACCAGATTCATGGGGATTTGATGGGTTCAGTTCCTGTATTGTTTTAGGTAGTTACAGGCACCACCCAACCATCCCTACCCTGCCCCAAGAGATCCATGTGGCAACTCGGACTAGCAGGTGGAAAGACTG
>PVIY010034990.1:0-26687 GCA_004026745.1 Myrmecophaga tridactyla
AAAAAAAAATTTATTAAATTTATAGCAGAAGATAATCTTCAAAAAAACGGTCGATTTCTTTTCTTAGAATTTTCTGGTCTACACATAAGTTGCACTTTGTCTCAAGTTGAATGAGCTAAAGTAAAATCCATGTTCGATGGCTGTCACAATATATGAAGGAATGGGATGTGCATGCTAAGTAGCATGTTTACCTGGGGCCTGCTCAAAAGGATTAACAAGCTTTCTGGAATTATTTGACATCAGAGTACTATTCTGTCCACAGGATAGACCCCATTTGCATCTGCAAAATGGAGTGTGACTTCAAAATCCCAGCCCACCACCTGCCTTAGAAAAGAGCTGGCTCTGAGCGTTTTGATCAGTTCTGGGCAGAGATAAATCCCAAGAAACTGCTATATATGTTTGTCAGTCCCTAAGGCTGTGCTTCGCTTTAAGAGACAAGCATCACCTGGTTAGATTCCAAAATAACCCAGTAGGGTTTAAACTGGTGGTCTAAGATCAGTAGATACTTCCAGGAGCTGTGATAGAAGGGATATGAGGACAATGACAGTGACATTTGTGGGAATAGACAGGTGGTGCAATCTCATCCCTGCTCTTCCCTGAACCAGCTTTGTGACCTTGGGCAAGTCACTCAGTCTCCAAAGCCCTTTTGAGCCCGAAGTGCTCAGGAAACTTTTGAGAGGTAGTTAAGTAGTAAAAGAGAAAGACAGTAGTGATGAGAAAAAGACAAAGATTCAGTCCATTCTGTGCTTTCCAACATTTTGGTACCATTTCTCCCCATTAATGCTCTCAGACAATAGTCACTTAGATGACAGTGACTAGCTGTCACTGGGCTCTTCTGGAAAGGGTTATAAAATAGCTGAGTTGTCACTGGAGTTTAGAGGAAAGGGAAGCCTGGCCTGGAATGGGAAAGATGCACCAGGCCGGGGCTCGTATACTCGTGTCTTGGAGGTAGCATTGGGAGAAATGGAGAGTAGGCTGATACTAGGGTTCAAGCAATTGAGAAAGGAGAGGAGGGTCAAGAGCCTTTGAAGGTCATGGTTAAATGTTTTAATTAATTTTCTGAAATAGATAATGCATAGGATTGTTGATAAGAAGAACAATGGATTTAACAAGAAATCATCTAGTCGATTGGCTCCAGTTCGTTGGACTTCATGGACCAGGAAAATAAGTGTGAAAGTTGGGATAATTGACACAGAGTGTCCAGTGAGATACTTAAAACCTAACAACAAACCAAAGCAATGACAGAAATCATCTCCTATTACCCTCAGTTAGAAAAAGAATACATTGATACAATAAGTTGTAGGAATCATCTCAGAATTTAGAGATGGAGTAAATTAGCTTTATGAAAATTTAACATTGTTCTTGTCACCCTCCACTGCTCTATTTTGACACCAATCAGCAAAAACTGTCACGGACCAGCACCGTGATCTCAGCTACCCTCTCATTTCACAGACAGGGAAGCTGAGCCCTGGGAGAAGACTCCCAGGAACCTTAGCACTCATGGATGCCTCAGTTTACAGAGCACTTTAGCAAAATCTCTGAAATTAAAAGGTTGTAACTTGCTTTTCTTCACAGGGAATCATTGAAGTTGGGGAGAAAGTTGGCTACAAGAGAAGACTTGATTTTTATTTTATGCTTTCGGTTTGGTTAGCTTCAGATCCTGGAGGATTCTATACATTCTAGAATTTTAGAATTTGGACTCTCAGAATTACAGAATTATGGATACAGGAAGGCCACACAGATCTGGTCCGGTCTCCTCGGTTAATAGATGAGCATCTTGTAGCCCACAGAGATTCCTCCCTGTTCTAATCCATGGAGATTCCTCCCTGTTCTAATCCACAGAGATTCCTTCCTGTTCTCAGCGTGAAATCTGACCTATTAATCTGGACACACAAACCCTAAACAGCATATTGCAAGCATGTTCTCTTCACCAAAGTTGATGGTTAGCAGTAAAATGATTAAGATGATTTTTTGGATAGAGATGAGAGGGCAGGGAATATTTCTGATTGGAACTTTTCCATATGAATATTTGAACATGAGAACATGTTCAAAAAGGGGCCTTTTAAAATGATTTGAAGATCGTATTGATACTTGTGGAAGAAATCTAAACTTCGCAAAATATCATTACACTATGCTTATTTTCTAAATAATAGCTCCAAAGCCAACAGCCAATAATAAGCTGACAGACCCAACAGAACTGGCAGTCCAACACAGCCAGAGACCATGGGAGATGCAGAAGAAGAAGGCCCCCATTATTCCTTATGAAATGAGGAGAGAAGCTAGCAGCCGTTGCCATGTGCCCTCCCAGCTGAGAGAGAAACCTCGGATGTCATCAGCCCTTTCTTTGGAGTAAAGGTATCTTTCTCTGGATGCCTTAATTTGGACGTATTTGCAGGTTTAGAACAGTAAACTTGCAACTTAATAAATTCCCTTTTAAAAAGCTGTTCCTTTTCTGGTATAATGCATTCCAGCAGTTTTAACAAACTAAAACAGAGCTTTGCTACCCCATTGCCCTGGCCACTAACTAGGCGCCCCCCCCCCCGCCCCCCGCCGCTGCTTTCTTCTCTTGCATCTGCTGCTCTGCTATTCAGATTCCTTGACCTATGGAAGAAATTCTAACCCACGCAGACTGTCATTCCAAGTCCTTCTTATCTTAGTGCTGATTTTGTTGTCAACTTCATCTCCTGATTGTCAACTCTGTTTCCTATATTCAAATTAAAATAAACTCTGTTCCTCAACTTCATCCCTAAGCTTTCCTTCCACCACAATTTTGCATACGTTTTCCACTTTCACTTTTCTTCTCTGCCTCAGAGAATCCAAATGTGACCTGTGAAGTGTCACCACTTCCAGCAGCCTCCAAGCTGCAAACTGGACTTCCTCTACTCAACATTCATAGCGAGTTTTTGTAACTTTATATATAATTTCATACATGCATGAAAGTTGTAGGAGTAATAAAAATTATGTGTACCATTGTACCATTTCCCAAATTCACCATTTTTTTCATTTTTCTCTATTCTCCCTCCTCTTTTACCCACACCCAGACACATGCACATTTTTTATGAATCATGTGGGAGTAAGCTGGAGACAAGGTGCTCCCTTCCCTCCCAAATTTCTGTGTTTCCCCGAAAGAAGAACATGTTCTTAAATAACCACACTGCAACCATCAAAATCAGAAAATTTAACATTGGTACAATATTATTAACAAATCCAAAATCAATATTCAAATTTGATTAATTTGTCTTTTATAGCTATATTTTTCCTAGTTCAAGATCCAGTCCAGGATCATGCACCACTTTTAGTTGACATGTCTTTTTTTGGGGGGGTCACTTCCTCAGCCTCTGTTTATATTTTTCACTTATAGAACTGTAATGGAATTTTTCTTAGAGTGCTTAACAATTGCTCCCTCATATAATGACTATTTATTATACATTACTTATTTCCTCTTCCACCTTTAGGTTCCATTGAGAGGGAATCCATGTGTGACACAACTTTTAAATTCAACTAGCACTTACCATAGTGCCTGATACATGATAGATTTATTGTGAATGAAATAAGTTTGTTCCTGTATTTGGAGAGATTGTTTTATAGGAGTACATTCTAGGTCTTGAGAGTCTATATAAACTAATGGTGCCCTTGGAAAATTAAGATTGTTCCTGCTATTTTGATAAAGAAGATGACTGGCCAAGACAGAAGGGACTAGGGAGAGATTTTTAAAATATTACCATAAAAATCAAGACTCAAACCAAGATCACCCCAACCCTAACACTTCTAGCCTTCTTAGAAACTCTTTTTGTGTCAATGTTCAGGCTCTTTTTTTCAACAGGAGCCTTTCCATTAATATTTTTATAGTTTAAGCCACTTTCATATTAAAAATTCTCACAAAACTTTAATTTTATTTTTTTCCCAGCCACACTGTCAATAACTCTTACTGTGAACAAAAACATCCATGTCATCAAATCTAATGGATAGTTCCTAGTCCTCACCTTAATTGACCATTCAGCAGTATTAAATGTTCCTGACCACGTTTTTCTTCTTCACACAGCCTCCTCTCAGCTTTTTAGATCTTATATCTTTGTTTTCTTCCTACATCTGTGGTCACTCCTATGTCTCTTTTTAGATTCCTTCTTCTCAACCTGGGTATTAAATAAACATAGATTCTCCTCAACGCTCAGTTCTAGGTCCTCTTCTCTTTGCATTTTATATGCCCCCCCCCAATCTCATCAGTGTCTGTGGCTTTAGTTAATGCATATATGTAAATAACTCTAAAGTCCTGCCTTCTCTGTAAAGCTCCAAATATCTCGCTATTTGACATCTTCATGAGGATGTTTCAAAGACACCCTAAACAACATCTGAAATTGAATTTATGATATTTCCCCCAAATTGCTATCTCAACTGAGAGATCAACCATCAACCTAGTTCCACAAGCCAGAATCCCAAGAACTGCTTTCTTCTTTCCCTCACTCATCCATTATTGCTAACTACTGTTAATTATAACTTCTTCAGTGTCTCTGGGGGTCAAAAATTTTTTTCTTATCCACCCCAAATCTATCCAGTTAAAATAACCTCCTGACTCACCAGAACTACTGGAATACTCTTCTAAATGTTTTTCCTCCTCCCATTCTTGGCCTTCTCCAATTATAGAAAAGCCACCGTAATCTTTTCTAAATGAAAATGTGATCCTGTTACTCCCCCAGTTAAAAACATTTGATGGCATCCCCTTGTTCTTAAAGCAAAGACCAAACTCCTTAACATGGGTTGCAAAGACCACCCTACAAGAATGGTCTTGTAGCCTGTACCATCCTCTCTAGTCTCATCCTAAACCACACTTCCCTCACACCCCGTGGTGCAGCTTCAGTTACTTAAAGGCAGATGTGCCTCTTTTCCAGGGAGCTGTTGCACATGGATCAGGTCTCACTTTTATGGGTGTGGAAGACTGAGTTTTCCTTTCTTCCATTGTTCTTTCTGGAACCCAGTGTCTTCTAGGCTTAAAACAATAGGATTTAATTTTTTTGGTAAATTTTTTTTTGTAATGCGACCCAAGCCAGAAAAAAGGATACTGGCATTTTTTTCACCCCTCGAGGAATAGGAGATGCACCTTGGCAGGTTGCCTTCCCAGTAGTGGGAATCTGGTTGATTTTCAGATATCTCACCTGGAGTTGGAGCTGCTGTATGGGCTTCCTTCTTTCTATCTCAGCCTCAGGGTTTGAAGTGCCTCCTCCTCCTTCCTGCATCAGGGCAAAAAGGAGCATGAATAAGTGTCAACCCATGCAAAAGGCCACATGCAAACAGGTGAGACCTTGGGGTATCAGGAGGGAAGAACAAAGTGGTTAAAACCTCTGAGGGGCCAAGAGAAGAAGGTGGAAAGGAAAGTCCCCAATAACCCAGAATTAAGGCAGCCTTCTGTGTGTTACCTGTGAGCTCGGGGCAAGGTAAGTAGAGTAGAGACTTTATTCTGAAATTTGATTAACGTCTGTATTTCACACTGGCCTGAAGTTTCTTTAAAGGCAGAGGGAAACTGTGTGTGTGCCTGTGTGTGTGTGTGTGTCTCATCATTTTATCCCCAGTGCCCAACATAGTAGACACTCAAAAAAATTTTATTGTCTGATAGCTTAAACGAATAACTTGATCTGTTGTCTTCCTTGAAGACATTGGCTTCTATGGCTAAAAAATTTTAAATAAGCTAGTAAGTATAGTTAGCTAAAAATATTCCAATTTTGTCACAGTTAAAGGTGCAGAAAAAGGTGTGAAGCTTTATTTCCAATTATGAATAATCTTCAGCCTGAATATTCAGCAAACTGATTTACCAAGGTGTGAAACCAAATTATTTTTTAAAACTCTTAAAAGAATGTAAATATATTTATTAAAACTACTTTCTCATTGTAGTATATTTTATTTATTTTCAAACTCATGTATCATCTTATTTTAGAAATGTATTTTGAGCACAGTTCTGGTTTTTTTATCCAATCTGAACTGAGAATATCTTCCTTTTAAAGAGGAATTTAACTCATTCACCTTAAATAAAGTAAGGGCTGTGATGATGGAATGCAAACAAGGATAAATATATCTGTAGTTACAATAGGCTGGTGGTGGCTTTCTCAGTCAGAATGACCGGGGTAAGTGGAGAAAAGTCCTGTTAGAATTGGAGAAAATAAAACATCAATCATAGAATATTTTTAGAGAAATAAGAGAAGTCTTCTACTATTAAAAGTATACAATTGATCTTTAATACTAGCTTTAGCATACACTCAAAATGTGACTGTAACTTTTTATGCAAACACTATTAAATTTGTTTTAAAGATGTGTGTACATATTTGTATGTGTTCCATTCTTTTTTTAACCACTCTGACTACCCAAAAATGCTATTATTTTATTAAATAATCAATGTCTGGTTTAGCCAGTACTGAGGTTTTTTTTTTTAACATTAAAAACAGCTTTCCTCCCTTCTCCTCTTTGTCTTTCTTGTAATTTTGGAGGAAGAGTCTAGATAGCTCACACTTGATTGGAAGGGAACATCACAAAATAGAGAAGAGCTATATCAAACCCCATGCCCAACTGAAAGAAGAATTTATTTTTCCCCATGTCATTACCCTCACTGGAGATTTATTTCTTCATGAGGCTTTGGCCTATTAGCTATTGTCCTTTCCTTTCAATCTGAAGAACTCTCCTTACCATCTCTTATAGGGCCAGTCCAGTGGTGATAAATTCCTTCAGCTTTTGTTTTTCAGGGAATGTCTTAATCTCTCCCTCATTTTTGAAAGACAATTTTGCTGGATATAGAATTCATGGTTGGAAATTTTTTGCTTTTAGCATTTTAAATATGTTATCCTACTGCCTTCTTGCCTCCATGGCTTCCACTGAGAAACTGGAACTTAATCTCCTGTGTGCAGTTCACTGAGCAACTTGGATACGTGTTTTCATTAAATTTGGGGAGTTGTAAGTCATTATTTCCTTGAATATTCTCTGTGCCCCCTTCTCCCCGTCCTGGATCTCCCACAGTGCATATATTGGTGTTTGATGGTGTCCCACAGGTTCCTCAGGTGTTCACTTCATTCTTCCTTCCTTCTGCTCTACAGTTTACATGATTTCAGTTGTCTTTTCTTCAAGTACACTGATTCTTTTTTCTGCCAGCTCCAGTTCTTTACAGAATTTTTAATTTCTATTACTGTAATTGGTTTAGTTTGCTAAGCTGCTCAAAGTAGAGACCATGAAATGCATTGGCTTTAACAATGAGAATTTATTAGCTTACAAGCTTACAGTTGTTAGGCTGAGATTCCCGGTTCATGCACTCCCTCTCTGTTCTTGTTTGCTAGGTGCCGGAATGCAATATACCAGAAACAGAATGGCTTTTAAAAAGGGGAATTTAATAAGTTGCTAATTTACAGTTCTAAGGCTGAGAAAATATCCCAATTAAAGCAAGTCTATAGAAATGTCCAATCAAAGGCATCCAGGGAAAGATACCTTGGTTCAAGAAGGCCAATGAAGTTCAGGGTTTCACTCTCAAGTAGAACAGCACATGGCAAGCACAGTCAGAGTTTCTCTCTCATTTGGAAGGGCACATAGCAAACACAGCATCATCTGCTAGTTTCTTCTCTCCTGGCTTCCTGTTTCATGAAGCTCCCCATGAGGCATTTTCCTTCTTTGTCTCCAAAGGTTGCTGGCTCGTGGACTCTGCTTCGTGGTGCTGCTCTCTCTGAATCTCCCATTCTCCAAAATGTTTCCTCTTTTATAGGACTCCAATAAACCAAGCAAGACCCACCCAAATGGGTGGAGACATGTCATCCCCTAATCCAGCTTAACAACCACTCTTGACTAAATCACATCATCCAGGGAGATGATCTGATTACAGTTTCAAACATACAGTATTGAATAGGGATTATTCTACCTTTATGAAATGTGATTTTGATTAAAACATGGCTTTTCTATGGGGGCATACATCTTTTCAAACCAGCATACCCCCCCAAAAAAAAAACAAGCAAAACAAAACAAACAAAAATTCAACAAATGGTGCTGCAATAACAGGATACTCACATGGGAAAATAATGAATTGCGAGCCCGCCATATAGCATGCAAAAAAAAAAAAAAAAAGTCCTTGTCTGATAGGTCCCAGGTATCGTCCTCCTCGAGGATGGTTTCTTTTGCTTTAATCGCTTTCTTTGACTGGACAATCACTTCCTATTTCTTTGTATGTTTTATAAACTTTTGTTGACCCTGCACATTTTTGATATTTTAGTGTGTTTGCACTGAAATTTAGACTCTGAGGTCTCAGTCCTTAAGCTTGTACCCAGCGTGTGTTATGAGAGAGCTTTCCTTGAATACCTGGAACTAACAAAAGAAGGATGAGGAGGAGAAGAAACACGTTTTCCAGCCTGTGAGTATTGATCTGTCCACGTGCTGTCTTTCAGGGCTTAGCCATGTGATGGATCGTATGAGAATAGCTCCAGGCCAAAGGATCTTTTCTGTGCATGTATCTTGTCTGGGACATGCGCAAGCGGCCCTAAGCATTCCCCATTTACATGGCTGGAAATGTCCCATCTTCCCTAGGAAACAGTTTTCTTATTGCCCCAAGCACTGCACTGTACGGTGTACAGCAGGCAACCCTTTCCCAGGCGGCATAAACTGACTGCTCTCCCTCAGTGTTCTGCAGAAGAGCTCTCTGAGCTGTCTTCTCCATGCAGGGATAGTGAGTGCCTCATGCCACCACCAGACAGACTGAGCCAAGCATGCATGCTCCCAGCATGTGTGTGAGGACCCTCTCCTCCGTCTGGGACTGGGACCAGGGACCCTCACTAGTAGAATGAGCGGGGAACGGGCCAACAGGGCACCATGCCGTCCACCATTTTTAAAAGCCTTTTTGTTGATTTTGGGCTTTTCCTGTTACTCCAGTCCTTTAACTGTTTTCTGGAGCCGTGAAAAAGATGTTTCTGCCAGTTCTTGCTAGTTGTTCAAAGCTTCTGGGGGGACAGAGCGTTGAAGCATCTCACCTTGGGGTAGGGTCCAAAGACAGTCCTGATGGAAATGTCACCTATAAGGGAGGACAGTAGCCATGTCTAGAGCTTCCCTCAAATGTTTTTGCACCTGATTTTATCAGGTCTTCAGGGCACTGGGGACATCTATATCTGGAAAACTCCAGCTGTTTTTATAAAGCACGATTTTGGTACAAATGGTCAGAAAGTATTTTCCTCTTATTTCTATTTTTATAATTAACTCCATAAAGTTGTTAAAAAAAAAAAAAGAAGGGGCAACCTTTTATAACACTTCAAAAATTTGTGGGGTGGGGTGGAGTAGGAAGGGAAAGAAATGTATCAAATGAAGAGAAATGCCATTTTAGGAAGTCTTATCCAAGGTTTAATATGGTTAAAACAGTTCCTTACATGGGTCTTGGTTTAATGCACTTACAAATTTTACATTCTTGTCATACTGTCGACTTCCTTTCCTTGGTAATCCACCCCTCCTCATTTTCTGTCCTGACTTTTCCTCTCAATTCATTTTCTCCACTTTGGGGGCCCCTTTGCAAAGGTTGTCCATGCATAAGGGGTATCATTTTATATCGACTATCACCAGAAATATGAGCAAGTGTTATGGAGGTGGTGTTTAGGTAGGAGTAAAGACTGTACTTTACTCCTTTTGTCAAAAGAGATAAGAATCAGTTATAACAAAGTTACGGCTCTAATGCAATGTGTTCAATAGAGAGAAAATGCATAGATGATGGGGGCTATAGAGAACTCTGTATTTTCTGTATGATATTTCTGTAAACCTACAACTTCTCTAATAAAATAAGTACAAAAATCCATAAGTTAGTACAAAAAAGACCAGATGAGAAGTATTGTATTCATTTTTAAACATATTTTAAGAAGAAATTCTATAAAGAGTTGGCCATCAAGATAAAAAATTAACTAGAAGATATAATAGGAATTTTGTTTTATTTAGTCATCCTCCATTTACAAATTAACTTGATGAATCCTGAAATAGAATACTTCCCAGAGAACTATGAATAGTGGGGACTCTTTTTAACAGTTTGTACTAATTGGAGCTGACAAATGCTTCCCAATCAGATATTATTTGCTGTGAATTTGAAGCTTTAACTCACTTATCAAATTTTCCTTGATTTCTTGATTTAATAGGACTTCTAGGCTAAGGGGACATTTTCTGCCACTTGAATAAAGAAGAGAAAAAAGCAGGTCTACAGAAAGTGAGAGAAGAGTGAGCAGACACAGTCATTATCAGAAAGTCTACATCTTCCAGGAAGAACGAATATATGAGTGGTCCTTGATTGCTGATGGTTTTATAGTGCCTAGTTTGAGTCCTGCATTAGGCCCCAGCATTTCACCTGCCCTTGGGCTCCATGAGATAGTCCTCTTTTCTTATGATAAATTAGGCCAGGCTAATTTAAGTGGAGTTTTATTTTTGTATAAACAAAAATAATCTATTAGGTGGAACCAGTAATCTCTGAGTAGGTTTCTATTACTCACTTCCAATTCATAAGCGATAATTTTACCACATGTATTTAATTTTAATTAATTATAACCAACCAACCAAGCAAAAATCAGTTATTGTGGTTATGACAGAGCTGGAAGGTAGCTTTGCCCAGGACTCTAGAAGGTCAGCAGGTCAAGCACTACTATGGTGGGCAGAATTCTAAAGGCGACCTCCAAGATTCCTCTCCCCTTGTTATTCAATCAATCACTAATCTAAGTACTACTCTGTAGGAACTTTGCAGATGGAAATAGTCAGTTGACTTTAAGATAGAGAAATTATCCTGAATTAGCTGGGTGGGCTCAATGGAATCACATCTTCTTTAAAAACAGAAAAGGAAAGCAGACAGAAGAAAAAGCAGATAGAAGCTTGATGCCTTGAAGATGGAGAGATCCACGAGCCAAGAAATGCAGGCAGCCTCTAGAAGTTGAGACCAACATTTGGCTAACAGCCAGCAAGGAAACAGGACCCCAGACCTACAACTCTCTGGAAACTGCCATCAACATGGATGAGCCTAAACCAGGTTCTCCAGGTAAGAGCCCAAGCAGGCTGAAACACCTTGACTTCAGCCTCCTGAGACCCTAAACAGAAAACCCAGTTGAGCCCACTGTGCCCAGATTTCTGACGTATAGAAACTGTGACCTAATAAATGGGTGTTGTCTTATGTCACTAAATGTCTGGTAATTTGTTACTGCAGCAACAGAAAACCAATAGAGCCATCCTTGGGGTATGTCAGTACCTTCTTGGGAACCCAGTTAAATTCCAGCAGCCTGAAGACAGTCCCCTGCCCCATCTGGCTTTAGTATCTTGATTGTAATCTAAACAGATGGAAAAGGAAAAGGAAAAACTAAACTGGTCAAATTGTCTATCTTTTGTACATTTAATATGCATATGATGGCCCATACATGCACACTAATGGGTTTGATATATCATAAGAAATGATCCGTTAACTGATGTCCTTAGCTGAAGGCTAAAGGTCGTCCTATTTCTGGTAAATTCACCACATGGGGCTAAGACTCTCTGAGGGAAGGCTTTCTCATGGTGCTCCTGATGACCCTTCCTTCCATGAAGGCTGGCAATACCGTCCCAGGGTATTTTGGAGATTATATTCCCAGTGAGAAATGAGAAATGCAGACCCACATGGAGCTGGAAAGGAAATCAGGGGAAAATAGCTTGCTAAACTTCATGGGGGCTGGAAAGGGAGAGAGAGTGTATAATTTCAGACTTAACATTTTTAAAAATAGGGAGGGAAGACTCAGGGGAGTCATTCTGGGGACGAGACTCAGCCCTGTCTTTCTGGTGGTAAGAAGCCCTGGAAGCCTGAAACGCTCAGGTGGGACTCAACACCCTTATGCTGCTGGCTGCAGTTCCCCCCCTGGTGGCCGTCTGCCCGAACAGCACCCAGGCTGCACGTTCGCTGTGGCACTTACGGGGCTTTACCATTGGGCCAAGAGCTGGGTTTACGGAAAGTGAGGGGTTTAGTGCCTCCGCAAGAGGCAGAAGAAGAGAGCCACACTAGAGGTTGGGGAAGTATCTGTCCTGCTACAGATCTGAGATTTGGAGGCACTGTGAGAAAGGGGGTGTGCCCAAAGGTTGGAGGAATCACGTCTGTGCGGGACGGTGGGTCTCAGAGCACGGGTGCAGTATCATGGCCCAGGTGGGCAGGCCACGCGGGCAACGGAGAGGCCAGCCTACCCCGCCCTGCAGTGCGGAAACCACGACCGACCGGGAGCTCTGGTGCCTGAAGGGCCGCACGTGGCCACAGGGCAGGCGACAGGGCGTGGGAAACACCGTGCTGAGCCTGTGCAGAGCAGGCTGGCAGGCGTGTTCCTAGGCGCGCGGAAGGCAGGGCCACGGGGCGGGGGGGCGGCGCTGAAGTCCTGCCCTGGCAGGCAAGGGCTCAAGTCCTCAAAGCCCTCGGAGTTGAACCATCAATGCTAAGATGCTGTCAGGTGCTCCCAAAGGCTGGTAAGGTCCAGACTATTCCTTTTACATCCTGATGTCAGAAGCCGCCGTGTGAGCACATTTACTGAATCCTACCAAGATGGAATAGAACTATTTTTATCCCCAAACAAAACAAACAATAATAACAACTAAAACAGGTACCTATCTTAATGGAAACTCGTGCCAGGGGAAAGTAGGAAGAGGGGGTTCTTTTAAACAGCTGCCACAAATTCCCAAGAATCTCCCCTGAGTCATGGAAAAGTAGAGACCCCTGAGGCCTGTTTCCCTGAAACCCCACTCTCAAAAAAAAAAATTTAAAAACAATAAATTAGGGACAATAGCTCAGTGTGCTCTGGTTTGGGCAAGACACTCCAAACGTTTGCCGTGGGGTGTTGTCTTCCTGGTTCCAGTTTTAGAGAGCAGAGAGGGAAAATGGACTCTTCCTTCATTGTGATATCAAAACGTGCTGCTCCAGGCGCAGTTACAGGGCTTGGATCTTCCTGACGCTTTTTATTCTACAGGCCGCGGCCCTTCCGTATCTTGCACTTCCAGTTCTTTTCAGGAAATGGCAAAAAAAAAAAAAAGCTTTCCTACGTATATCTTTGTGACCCTACTTCCAAACAGACTAATAAAAAAGTGGGCGTTGTAATAGCAACATGTGAGATTTATTAAATCACTTCATTTCGATTCCATTTTATTGTTCACATTTGAAATCTTACCTTTTTAAAATTTTTATTGTGGTCAAATAGGTACAATGTAAAATTTGCCATTTTAAGTGCCTACTTTGGTAGCATGAATTACATTTATATGGTGGTTCAACTACCACCACTGTCTATTTCCAAAACTTTTTCATCACCCTGAATAGAACCCAGTAAGCAAACTCCCCATTCCCCCCTCTCGCGACCCCTGCAATGTTTCATTTACTTCCTGCCTCTCTGAATTTACTTATTCTAGCTATATAATTTGTCCTTTTGTGTCCGGCTGATCTCACTCAACGTCATGTCATCAAGGTTCATCCTTGTTGCAGCATGGGTCAGAACCTCATTCCTTGTAATGCTGAATAATCTATTGTGTGTGTGTGTGTGTGTGTGTGTGTGTGTGTGTGTACCATAATTTGTTCATCCATTCATCTGTTGATGAGTTGCTTCTGCCTTTTGCCTACTGTGTATAATCCCATGAAATCTTATTTTTGTCAAGAGGGAGAAGGAGGCAAAAGATCGGGGATGGAGGAATGCAAGTTCTTCTCTTACATAGCTGAGTAAGGGACACTGCCGAAAGTTTCTAGAACAAAAAATAGAGACCTAATAATTTTATTTAAACACAGAAGCACTAAAAATTATACTGGATTGGTGATATACTTGGAGGACTGTGGGGAAAAGTGCTTATCTTTTAGAGCAGAGAGTCAATGGATACCTAGGGTTGCTAACCAAGAAAAAAAGAAGAGGCTCATTATTTCATTTTATGACAGTAACATCCAGTAAGACTGAAAACTGAAATCATTGCAAAACAGTTGGCTCTAGAAGTAGCACTGGGCATGGGGAAGATTTGCAGAGGAGATAATTGCTTTTCCATATTTGTTTCCGTATTATTTTTTTCATGGGCATGTATTACTTTGATTAATTTTTTTTTTTTTTTGTAATAAAAGAGTCCAACAGTAAAATGAGTTTTCAGGGCAGAGTTTGAGGGGGAGAGGTGAAAAAGAGGCTGGAGGAGGCAGTGTATATCCATGGAATCTGGGTCCGTTCTGCCCTTCTCTCCCTGCCCGGGCATGAGGTGCCTGCTCTGAAAAAGGACAACCTGCAGTGGCCGAAAAGCTCTTAGAAGATTGTTGGTGTCACAGAGCCCCTGCTGTACCGATGCCCGAGGGCCCACATTTCATAAAGCCATCCTTGGCAGCACCACGACGCATCCGTGCCCAGCCTGGGTTTGTATCACGAATCTGTTCAGGCAGGGAATGGAGCGGGAATGAAAGGACTGACGAAAGCAGCACTTAAATCATCTGGGATGCTTCTCATCCAGGAATAGATGTGCTGGTCATATAACGGCTCCTGATTTCATTTGAAAAGACACCGCTAGTATGAGTATCTGCAGGCATTTATGGGCTTGTAACACAGAAAACGTCGGAGTATTTTTGAAATCGGGAAGGTTTTTAAAATTTGTTTAAAATTTTAAATTTTAAAGAAGAGGTAAAGGATGGAGGAGTCTTTTCCATCCAGTTTCTCTCTCCCCCTCTCTCTCTCCCTCCCTCTCTCTCTCTCTCTCTTTCTCTCTCTCTTCATAATGAATTCATTTCAGAGATGGGCTTTGGAAGTCAATTTTAATTATTTGGGGGCTTTGTAGTTTTGTCTATCAAAGACAAAATGTAATGAGACTTTTCACTAGGTACTGGAGAAGGCTGTCCTTGAAGGTGTTATCTGTCATGCACACTTTTAGGAGGGCAGATCTTATTTTCTGTGTCCTCAACCAACCGATTCAAGAATTCAGGACATACCCATATACTACTCTATTGCAGGAGCAATGAAGATGGCCTTTCCTAAACCAGGCTTGGTCCGGGGGGTGTTCTCTGGGGTTCTGCCCCAGTCCCTTTCAAGCGGGGATAAATTGTATGAGCAGAGTGTCAAGAACTTGAGAAGTTGATAGCCAGTTCTGACAAAGACATAGAATAGACAGATACAGAGAGGACATAGGACTCTGGTTTGGGGATCAGAGACCTGGATCTGGATCCCAACTCTTTGTTAGTTTATCTAGTCTTGTCTGAATATGGGTCCCTCTTAGAGAAAGAGAAAAGCAGGGTGACCTGATGGAAATGCCACAGGCTTCAGAATTTGACAGACTTACACTTGACTTTTGGCCGTGCTAGTTTTTGTGTGGGTTTAATCTCTCTGTACTTTGGTTTGCCCTATTAAAAATGGACCAACAGATGAATAAATAAACAAAACGTGGCATAGTCATATAGTGGAATGTTATTTGGCTATAAAAAGAAGTGAAGTGCTGGGACATGCTACAATGTGGATGAACCTTGAAGACATCACACTGTATGGTTTCTCTTATAAAAAATACTTTAGAATAAGCAAATTCATAGAGACAGAAAGCAGAATAGTGGTTAACAGGGACAGGGCGAGGGAGAAAATGGGGAGTTACTGCTTAAGGAATATGTGTTTTGGTTTAGAATGATGAAAATCGTCTGGAAATAGATAGTGGTGAAAGTTTGCACTATTGTCAAAGTACTTAATGTCAAAGAATTGTCTACTTAAAATGGTTAAAATTATTTTTATTTTATGTATGGTTTACCATAATTAAAATAAGAATTTTTAAAAATAGGTATAACAGATTAAATGAGATGAAGTGTGTGAAAATGTCTGGGACATTCTAGTTTCTATTTCATCTGAAAAGGTAAGAGCTGAGGAAGTAAAACAGTAAAATAAAATGAAATTCTGCACCATAACGAAGTAGGAGAAAGAGTGAAGGAAGGCAGGAAGAATGGGGAGTAAGAGAAAATGACAGTTGGGGACATGAACTGGTGAGAAGTCTCTGAGTTGCTCCTTGTTTGAACAAAAGCAAACATATCTTTCGGGGAACATTTAGTATCACAGCCACTACTATTCTAATATTCCTGATCACTGAAGCTGTGAGATAGGTGAGAATGCCCACGGAGAATTTGGAGTAGGAGAAGAGAAGAGAGCTCTGGACAGAATTTTGTGGAATGCCTGTATCAAAGGCATGAACAGAGGAAGAGAAGCCAAGAGGTCTGAGGAGTGGCCCCAGGGGCCTCAGGCAAGTTCAGGGAAAGAAGTAGCTTGTGAAGGAGGAAGAGTTCAATGACATTAAAAGCTGCTAGAAGTCTAAAAAGAACGGAGACATAACCATTGTATTTAGCCCAAAGGAGGCTTTTTAATGATCTTGTCAAAATAGTTTCAGCGGATCTGAGTGTAAACCAAATTGCAGTGACTGAGGAATGAGAGGGAGAAAATGCAGACAACTTTGGGGAGGTGGGAAGTGGCGAGTGCCACAGAAGTATGGTAGAAGGAAGATGGTTTTTCTTCCTTCTTTTCTTCCTCTTCTCTTTTCTTCCCTTCATCCTTCCTTTTCTCCCCTCTCTTATTTTCCTCCTTTGGGAAGAAAGACTTAAGCACATTTAAATTCTAATGAGAAAGAGAAATTGAAGATATAGGCAAACATTTTCCAGAGCTCTTATCTACTGCCCAGACCACTGTCCCATATAGACGATTGCTGACCAAGAAGCTCCATCTGGGTCCATTCCTTGGTACGTGAAGTCTAAACAGAGTTTCTTATCTCCTTGCCTGCCCCAGTCTCTGGCTCCTCTTATCCTCATGGCTGGTACCACTATCCATTCTCCCTGGGCCTCAAGTTGGATACCTGTGGATCATCCTAGATTCCACCTTCTCTTACCCCATCCCAGAGTCCCGTCCATACACCTCTTCAGCACCCTCACATCCTTTGTTTTCACCCCTGCTGTCACTTCTTAGTTGAGAGCCTCACTTTCTCTCACCTGGACCACTAAGGGAGAGTCTCTGAAATGGCCACCTTGCCTCAAGTCTCATCTCCCTAAGATCTTTCCTCAATTCAGCAACTCCTCATTCAAAGGACTTCCTCTGATTCTGAATCCCAGTTTTAGGAAAAGTTCTTCAGCCTCCAAATATGTGAAGTTTTTGTCTTTAGCTTTGATGCATTCAACTTTCTCATCTGGAGCATACCTCTTATCCCCATGTCTCAGGGCCAAATCACGAGGACCACTTCTGAGTCTTTTTCTGATTTGTTTTAGTCCCTGGATGGGGGCACTGAACCCTCCTTTCTTATTTCCCCAGTGCTTTTTATCTCTCTGCCCCTTCTCTTTAGAGTGTAAATGCTTAAAGACCAGGATAGCATCTTCTTAATCTCTGTACCTCCAACATCTGGCCCCATAGCAGGAACTCAATGAATGGATGAATGAATGAATGAATGAACAAAAGAAAATGAAGAAGAGCCAAAAGGCAAGATTTGTAGCACTGATTCCTCACAAATACCACAATCTGGTTTGATTTAAACAATAAGCATTTATTGTCTCATGGTTTCATAAACTAGAAGTCCAAAATCAAAGTGTCCATGAGTTTAAGCTTTTTTCCAGGAGTCTTTGGTATTGTGGTACTGGATGCAGACAATCCCTGCGGTTGCTTGGCTTTCATCTCTGGTTCTCATCACATGATGATCCTCTGCTTTGTCACTTCTTTGGCTTCTAGGCTCTCTTTATAAGGCCTCCAGTAATCCGGATTAAGATCCACCCTCATTCATTTAGTTAGGTGTTCCACACCTAGCTAAAAATTTCATCTTGAAGAAGTCCTCTTTCCAATGGGTTCACACCACAACGACACGGATTAAGACTAAAAGCATGTTTAAATTAGGGTGCCTGATTCAACCTACCACAAAGGATAACTGGATTAAAGTCCGGTTTTGCTTCCTTTCGGGCCTTCATTCCTCTAAGGAAAGGTAAGTTACCTTATTTTCCAATATGGTCTGAATGATGAGCTTCAAACCTGTATATTTCATGATTTTAAGTTTGAGATTTTGGAGCAGAAAGTTAGAGTGTCTATACATGTATCCTAGACTCAACCCATACTTGTTTAAAAGCTACATTTGAGGACATGTCATTATCATCAAAAAAAAATCTGTCTTTCTAGTTGATTTCCACAGATGAGCCTGTATAATATTAAATGATCTTCCTTTAATATCTTAATACTTTGGACTACCCATCCTGTAATGCTTCAGAGACTTCACTCTGAGCAGGAGATGTTGCCCAACCGTTCATTTACACAATATCCACAGCAGTTTCTGTTACTCCAGTTCATCAGAATTATCTCTCTGGATTATGGGACTTGCATTTAAAAAGCTCCACTGCATATTTTTTCCCAACTATTTGGATTGATATCACAGACAAGGGATGCGTCATCTGAAAAATCATGCTTAGTACTATAGTTCTCAGGCATTTGCGTCATTTCTCATCTGAGTGAGGATTATGTTAGTCCCTGAAGATAGAACATCTGAAAAAAGTTGTCTGATGTACCCTGTTGGAAATTTCACAGTCATAAAATCTCCAAGTGGAAGGATTTTTTTAAAAATCAGTTTGTCTAACACCGTATCTGGGGTATAAAATGTACTCCATTGAACAAGTATCTGCTGACGACACAAACTTTTAGATTGTGTCTATATAATACCCTCAAGGGCAATAAGACATAAATCAGCTATTCCTCGGCCAAGTTTCCTTTGTAAACTTGTTGTGTTCACATCACCGACTCATGACAGGCAGATCAGAAGCACATCAGAAAACGTCAGTGGAACAATAATTAGCAACTGCGTCAGGCATCTGGGCCCATTTTGTTAATGTGAGATCATGGCTTCCTTGCTCCTGGTTGAAAAAAACATCTCTGGAAATCATAAAGGACGTAATTTTTTTTCTTGTGTATGGAGGAAAGTATTAAAACTTAAAAAAAAATTCAGAAAATCTAAATATTCTACAGTGGTAACTAAATGAGTCATAAGGTTTCCTTGAAAATGACTCAGATTGCCAATTAATTATTTTTAGATTATCTAGCGATACGCCTAGCGCTGCATTGGACATTTTGCAGATGAAAGAAGTATGTAATGAAGTCTCTGCTGTCGATAAGAAGATAATAATTTGTATGAAGCAATTAGATAAGAGTACCTCTCTGCGTGGTATAGAGTGCCAAGTAGTACGGTATGGGCATACATTATTTAGAAGTTAAGAGAAACAAAAGTAGAGAGTTTAAGAAAGAGGCGTGAGGGAAATGAGATTGAGTAAAACTTGTACATGGAAAGAATTTTGAAAAATAGCTAACACTGATTGAGCCCTTCTTTGGGTCTCCTATGCTAAGCATACTTAGCATACATAACATATACTTTTCAACTTATAGTATTTCATTTTGTCTCTGTACAGTCACGTGGGGTAGATATTGTTGTTTAGACTGGAAGAGAGTTAAGTGACTTGTCAAAGACCATTTAGCAAATAAGAGGAGGAATTTCAGAGTAGGCTCCAGAACGTGATCTCTTGAGCACCTGGCTACAATAGCTGCTATATTGAAATGAAACACATGACTGTTGCTATGAAAAGGGATATAACTGAATACATATATATTAGATGTAGTCTAGGCAGAAGACAGTGATCAGAGAGACTCTAAGATTCAAGAGAAGGTTTAGACTGAAATGTAAAAGTGGGATTGTCTTGGGCTTGAGGGAGAATGATGAAGATACTTGATTAACAGGAAAGGGAGATTTAGCTTGGGAAAGGATTAGATAATAAGGGGAGGTTATGGAAGACCCTAGTGAGAAGGACAGTGTTGCCATGCAGCAGGGTGGTGGATCTGGAGCTGAGATTCAGCTGCCTATCAGTTGCTCAAATGGATGACCACCATGATTTGTCCCTGTACTTTGGATAGAAAGACACTCTTTAACTGTGACAAAAGATTCTGAGACACCACCAGATGTCCAGGGATGGCCCCTGTTTGATTGGAGCACAGAACTGTGAGAAAAACTTGAGTCCTGACTGCCTTTGGAATTCAGACACACGCAGACCTGAGTATCGATAAACCGCAGGTGGAGAGCAGTGGAAGCGTGTGCTAGGGCTCTCCTGGCAGCTGCAACTTGCATTTAATGAACAGAAGTCCCCAAGTGGGTAAGGACTAATGGGCATGAATCGCTATTGGGCCTTTGCTTGATTCCCGCATTAGGTAGACCTTGTTATTCTAGTAACATAGTTTCAAATGAGACATTGTTTAGTTCCAGCCAATCACTTTATCTAGTCTCCTAACTAGAGAAACAGTGATTTCTTCTAACTCTGGACTATGGAAAGAACTTTAAAGTATCATTTTTGACCACACACTATTTTCTCCTTGTGTTTTGACATGGGAAGTTAGCTCATAAGATGCAATTGGACAGTACACATTGAGACATCCCCACTGTGGTTGTTTGGAGCTGTTATGTACCCCAGAAAAGACCATGTTCTTTTAAACCCTTCTTTTGGGTGCAGGCCTATCTATTGTTGGATGGGACCATTTGGTTAAGTTGTTTCAAGTGAGACGTGACCCACTGAATTCAAGGTGAGCCTTAATCCTTTACTGGAATCCATTATGTGAGGATAAAAGGCAGAAATACCTAGAGAGAAACATCCCAGAGATGCTAAGAAAGGACCCACAGGAGCTGAGAGAAAAAGCCATTGAAATCAGTATTAAAACTGGGAGCGAAGGAACAGCCAACTCCTGTCATGTGCTTTCCTGTATAACAGAGGAACCCCAGATGCCATCTGCCTTTTTTCCAAGAAGGTATCATCCTGCTGATGCCTTAATTGGGATATTTGCATGGTCTTAGAACTGTGAATTTGTAAACTAATAAATCCCCACTGTAAAAACCAATCCATTTCTGGTATATTGCAGTCCAGCAGCTTTAGTGAACCACAACATCTACCCACCATTGTTTTTGAAGATTCCTGGAAAGGTATGAGAAGGAGATATATAGAAAGTTGCCAAATGGCATTTGGCATAAAAAGACAGCCCTGGGCAATTTTGAGAAATGCTTGGGGATGAGAACCCTGCAAAAGACAGGATTTAGTTCAGGAGTGGAAAAGGTGGATTTTATAGCTACTGAGATTCACAAAGCAATATTGAAGTGGTTGCATGTGAAGGTATAGTCTAGGGATAGTGATGAGAGCCAGGTTATTCACTACACACTATTCTGGCATGGTTTAGGTATTTATGGGATGTGCACACGTAAACCCTATGATAAAAATTGTAAAAGAGTAATAAAAATTATAAAAGAGTTGAAGAAACACAAATACCTCCCTCCACCTCCACCCCACACAGCCTTCTTATATAACTTTGGCTTGCAAGAATAGGATTGATCACTATGTTACTGAAACTTATTTCTGTGCCTATCTACAGATGAAGGCTTATTTCAAAGCACAAGAAATGCAAAGCTTGTGGCTTCAGTTTCACTTGTCCTCTATGCTAAACTCAAGGTCACACACATGGCAGCAAGCATACAGACAGTTCTCAATTTACAAATAGGTTGAATTCCAAAAATACACTTGTAAATTGGTCATCTGGAACACAGAAACATTTCCCCATAAAGCAATGTTCAGGAAGGAGGCCTCAACTCTCAGGCCAACATTGTAGAGCTCTATTTAACCCCGTGAGTTCTGAAGTGTGGTACCATGAGCCATCGTACAACGATGAGGATGAGGATGGATGGAACAGGACCAAGGAGGTGGGGCTGGATTTGGGCTGTCATTTTTTAACAGGAAGTGCCCAATAATGTGATTATTTTTGGCTCATGTTTTTCTGGGCTGGTTGTCCTAGCATATAGCACTACTGTAAGGACAAAAAAATCTTTTTATTTTGAAATAGTTTAGGATTCATAAGAAGTTGGAAAGATCATGCAGAGAGGTTCTGTGTATCCTTCCCCCAGCTTCCCCCAATGATAAAATCTTACTTCACTGCAGTACATTGTCAAAACCAGGAAATCAACATAATAGGACCCTATTATTAATTCAGGTACAATGCTTTTTTGGGGTTCACCAGCTATCATTTTGTTTCCTAAACAAATATAATGCTTTGGAGTTATTAGAAGACTTATTTCTCCAGTGTTAAAATTGCTAAAAATCTTGATTGTTGCCACTGCTTCCATTCTTCAAGGTAAAAAAAAAATTAACTGTCAGTGTTATTGGAGTGAAGATTGGCTTTATATTCATACACATTACTTTAGTTTTGAAATAAAAATAGCAATTTTTTATTTTCTGGAATATGCTATATTGTAACCAAAATAATAACTGTGAAATGAGAAACTTTAAAAATTAATCTGTTTCTCTCAAGCATTGGGGTTTTCCAATTTAATAAGCCAAGCCCCCAATCTGAGGCTGGCCCTTATGAAAGTTATTTCTGTAATGGTGAAGCTAAGCCTACTTACAAACATGCCTAAGAGTCACCTCCTGAGAACCTCTTTTGTTGGCCTCTCTCTCTCTAAGCCAACTCTGCAAATAAATTCATTACCATCCCCACGGGGCATGACTTTCCTGGGTGTAAGTCTCCCTGGCAAAGTGGGACATGACTCCCAGGGATGAGAGTAGACCTGGCACAGTGGGATTGAGAATGCCTTCTTGACCGTAAGAAGAACAAAAAATGTAACAAAATAAGGTTTCAATGTCTAAGAGATTTCAAATAGAGTTGAGAAATAATTCTGGAGGTTATGCTTATGCACACTTCAGCCAGATATTACAAATTGCCATGGTATGCCAAGCTGCAACCAACAGAGTTCCTGAAACCCAGGGCTCTAGCTAAGACTCTGTAAAAGTCTTACTTAATAAGTTTATTTTTCAGAAACTTAAAACATCCAGATTGTTCTATGCCAGTTAAGCCCTGAAACTTAGAGATAGCAATCTCTCCCAGAACATCAACCAGTTGCATTCCCGACCCCATAATGTCATCACCTCCTTTCAATATGAAGAAGTTAGAATGGTCATTGCCCAGATATCCCTGAAGATTGAGAGAATGATCAAATGAAAGGAAGGAGGGGTAACAGAGAAGTTAGAATTTAACAAATGATTACCACTACTGAATCATTATATAGACATTTCTTTTTAGTTTCTAGTGTATTAGAATGGCCAGAAGGAAATTCCTGAAATGGTGGAAATATAACCCATACTATACTCTGAAATTTGCTTTATGACTACTTGTTAAAGTGAACTTTGCGATTTATCACTTTTCTGTATATATGTTACATTTCACAATAAAAAATGCTAAGATAATGCAATACAGTATCCTACCAAAAATAAATTAATCTGAGCCAGCGTTTTGTAACATTGTTTGACCCTGGATCCTAGGTCCACTATTGCTATAAACTAAGTGAAGCCGTTTTAGTCAAGTCACTTAATCTCTTTGGTTCTCAGTTACTTGGTTGTAAAATAAAAAAGTAGACTACATGACTTCTTAAATCTCTTTCAGTTAAAAAAATAAAATCTTATGATACCACTATGTCAAAGGTATTTTATAGAGATCATTATAGAATGCATGAAGGTGGCTTTATTTAAAAAAACCTAAAACAGCATTCTGAATTGGCCAAGAGGCAGAGATGAGTCAAACAGAACACTCTAATCTGTTTTAAGGAAAAATTATGTCCCACATGGTTTTTATCTTACAGTAAATCTGAGAAACAGACTTGGACTGTGAAATCTAAAGAGAACCTAAGATATGTTTCAATTCATTAAAGCTGCTGAAATGCAATATACAAGAACTGGGTTGACTTTTACAAAGGGGATTTATTAGTTTACAAACTTACAGTTCTGAGGCCATGAACATGTCTAAATCCAGGTATCATCAAGATGATACCTTCTTTCTGAAGAAGGCTGCTGGCGAAATGTGATTCCTCTGTCACATAGCAAGGCACATGGTGGCAGCTACTTGTCTCTCTTTTCTTCTAGGTTTTGTGGCTTCCAGCTTCTGGCTTCAGTGGCTTCCTCTCTATTTCTGTGGCCTTATTTCTGAGCTATTTGTGTTTCTTTCTGGGCATCTGTGTATGTCCTTCTCTTTCAGTTTCTGTGTGTCTTTCTGAATTTCATCCTCTAATGAAGATGAAGTCCTAAGGAAGGACTTCCCATAAGAAGATTAAGATATACCTGGGGCACACATCAACTGAAATAACCTAATCAAAAGGTCCCAGTCACAATAGGTTTATACCCACAGGAGTGGATTAGCTTTCAGAATGTGATTTTTTTCTGAGGTCCATAAAACCTCCAAAATATTACAATATTTTAACATGAAAATGAAACTATTATTTATTAATCTCCCATTTTGCCACTCATACTAGTTTCTTTTTTACAAATTTCTTCTTTTCTGCTATCTCCTGGTCTTTTCTCTTAATATTTATACAAGTGTGTCAGACCTTGATAGAGGTATGAACAATTGCTTTTATCATCTAGACAGCAATTAATTCAGCAAAGAGAGAGAAAAACAATTAAAACGGAAATATTTATATATACTCCTGCCCAGCAATTCACATAATACTGCAATTTCCATCAAAATTTCCTATTGAATATTCTTGTTCTCCTTATCATATTTCTTTGGTCCACATTAAGAAAATGTTTAGTTTTTAATTTTTTTCAGCTAGCTTTCACCTTTTTCATGTTTAAGACATAGCTTTAAAGCCTCACAAAGTTGACAATTGGGGTGGGCTACGGTGGCTCAGCAGGCAGTGTTCTTGCCTGCCATACTGGAGACCTGGGTTCGATTCCTGGTGCCTGCCTATGCTGAAAAAAAAAATTGACAACTGGTCAACAATTCTACAAACTGCATAGAAACCATGCCTCAATAAATATGTACAGACCTCAGTGACCTGGATTTATGTAGTTTATGCATTTTGTTTTTACATTTAATAGAAAAGAGAGAACTTGAACCCATTGCATTTTACAGCCCGGAAATGATCATTTTTATAGCCTTAGATCTGTAAGTTTATAACTTAATAAATTAATAAAATTTGTAAGAATAAATTCCCTTTTTAAAAGTCATTTCATTTCTGGTATATTACATCCTGACAGCATTTAGCAGCCTAAAACAGGCCTCTTCATTGAGACCTTCCCAAATCACCAAAGTAATGTTACTACTTTTTCACAAAGAATATGATTTTTTTCACCTTAGCTCTTCAACAATTCAAAATCCCAGGCAAAGTTGTGTTGAGATGATGATTGCTGGGGATTGAATCGCTCCCTTCATAGAAGACATGTTCACATATAGGTAGGATCCACTTGTAAATAAGACCTTTGAAGACATTATTAGGTAAGGCGCTCCCAAATTGAATGAGACAGGCCTTAACACAATATGGCTAAAGTCCTTATAAGTAAGGGAAATTGGACATAGAAGGAGAGACTGGCAGAAAAACACATAGAAATAGATCGCCATGTGAAGGAGAATTGGCCGGAAAGCCATCACTGGAACACAACAGACTTCAGAGAAAGCATAACCTTCCTGATTCCTCCACTTTGGATTTTAAGCCTTCAAAACTCTGAAATCTGTTGTTTAAGCCAACGTGGTGGGCAGGATTTGTCATAGAAGTCCTGGCAAACTAAGACTCTAAAGTTGGAAGACTGGCCAGCTTCACTGGCTGAGTGACTTGCTCTCACCCACCAATCTTGAAGCATAGGCAAGTCATGTTAGCACATCTCTCCAATTGCAAGTTATTGCATGCTCTGAACATTCAGCTTCACTCTAGGATGGGACATGTCTATACACAAACGGAATATAATATGATAATTTCACGAGCTCCACAGGAAAAAAATGCCGCTCATTAGATGGGATGCTTTATGATGCATATTCAAGGACAAGATGCCCTGAGAGATTGGGTGTTCTATAGGGAACATTTTGGCAATTGGGTACCTCCCAGGCTGCACTGACCAGTAGAATGGTGACCTCTTTTTGACATTCATGCTGCTACTTCCCTCTCCTCCCCCACCAGTAGTAGATATTCCAAATCCCTTGTGGTACTCATTATCTCTCAACTTGAAAGCCATCCTCCATAGTATGCTCTAGATAATCCCTATTAAGTGACCTGGGGTGGGACATAAGACCATGTCTGCATTTCCTGACCTAACACATTTGTGATGAAAAGGGAATCTAAATTAGGTACCCAAGAGTTGCTGTCTGCTTCCCCATGCAGTTATTGAAATAGCACCAAAACCTTAACCGTTGGAAAGGACAGTGGTGAAGGAGTTGCTATTTTTGTACTTTAGGAGAGTAAATATGAACTCTGGCAATGACTTAGGCTGAAATAAGTTTTTCCTACTGCGTCATAATTCAATTCTGGAATTTTTCTTCATGGCTACCACCTTTTCCAATGATGACTCTAAGTCTAGGATGGCAGTTACTTCAAATATAGGGAAAACATCTATTTCAAAAGGATAACAATCTTTAGACTACCTTACCCTGTAAAATCAGAAACTTTCCCCTAGGGAAATCCATGTCAGAATCATCTAGCAAGAAAATGAGTTAGAGAAAGATAATTACGAATATTGACCAATCTAAATCAATGTCAGGGTCAAATCATAGGACATGGATTAATAAAAGTGCAGGGTATTTTTTTTTTAAACTTTTTATTAATTAAAAAACTTAACAAAAGAACATTAATATATCATTCCATTCTACATATACAATCAGTAATTCTTAATATTATCATATAGTTGCATATTCATCATTTTTTAGAACATTTGCATCGATTTAGAG